>JBBPUG010001027.1:0-12758 GCA_038094535.1 Tubosaeta aff. alveolata | reverse complement strand
ATATCAGCAAGAGCTCTGGAACGGGGAATGAGGTGCCTTTATTCCACTGTAAAGTCACGGATATAACAGAGACGAAGGAAGCCTTTTAGAGTTTGCATACCATAACGTTTCAAGTAGATGGTCGGCTTCGGTGTGCTGATGAGGCGGATACCTGCCCATAGCAAATGTCAGTGTGACGATTAACCCGGACGAAACCTAAAAGGCGTTACAGCTGCGCGCCGTCGAACGTTTCATTTCGAACCAGAAACAGGGAAACCTGGGCCTTCTGAAGAACACATCACAGTAGTTAGGCTGGCGAAATTCGTATCGTCGAAGTCCTGCTCACTAGTATGTTATAGTTGTTCCCGTCGCCATACAGATCAGCAAACGATCAAGAACCCCTACGTCGTGTAGTGTTCTTTCGGCAATACGATAACAAGAGTGGGCAGTGACCGGTGGGAATAATTTACACAGACTGGACAGGTAAGTGTTGTCGTCAATCAGATCTTTCTTTGGTTGAACGAGCCTCTTTGGAAGCCTCCTGCACTTGTGTCTCCGAGTCACAAGATTCCGAACGTCTGTATTTCATAAATCGGGACGCGCCATTGCGTTCGCTTTTTTTTTCCTGCACTAACCCGCTGAAGCCGTGCGGACCTGACTCTAGACCAACCATATACGAGTACGGATTATATCCTGCCGTTTGCCATCTTGCCCCAGAACCGGCTACAAACTGGTCTCCGACCTACGCTGCGGCCAGACTGCGAAGATGCTGGAGAGGATCTGCCATACGAGGAGCAAGTGGAGTATCTTGGGGACATGGGACAGGATCTGCCAGCATCGTTGACCCGCCTCTGGCAGCGATTTCGATCTTAATGCAAAAATGTGGTAATCCCCGTGGGTCTACAGGTCTTAGGTAGCTGTAGAGGTGAGAACCAAAGGGTCTATTCAGGGTGGGTCCCATTTACCTCGCACTTAGTACTTTCCATTCCGGGCTTCGGCACCTCGGCAACCGGCCAAGTTGTCGAATAGATCAGAATATCACTTTTACGGAAAGGCACCCACTAGCTGTACCTATCTAAACTCGTTGACTCCACATAACTGGTACCCATTTGAAGTCGAAGGCGCGCGTGTGCAGACCGTTCCGGAGCTTGACACTCGGAAATGGCCGCTGCTTTCAAATATGTAGGGATTTAGAAGAATTAGTTGTATGGGAGCCCGTAATGACGTGAGCAACCAAATGGCGTTGCCAGGCGCGGGAGAATCGGATCATCATCCTTTTGTGCTCAGCTTAATCTTGGCAGAAATAGTACCATTTACATAAACTTGCGTTGCTGACAATTCATGACAGTCGGCCTGCTTCAAGCGCCATGTCAGGTGGGTGCGCAGCTGATAGCCATTTTGTATATAGTGGTTTTCTCCCATGAATCGTAATTATAAGCGAGCTGGCAACCTTTATAAGCATCTGCTGAGTAACAACAACAGCAAACGTTTCATCAGCTGGTCTCTCTCGCTCCGTCTTTTACCACCATGAAGCCCTCTGTCCCGCTACCCCCAAATCCCTTTACTGAAAGTGGTTTTCACGCCGCTTATGATCAATGCTTAGCCCTGGAGGCCGAAGGTGACAACATAGCATGCGGGGAGCACCCTGCGCCTTTAGTCTGTGCTCGTCTTCTTGGGCATCTGTTGCGATTGGCCCCTCGCAATGGCCAACAGCAACTTCAGGAGGCCATTGTCGCTGCAACGAATCGTCAAATGTTGATGGAACTGGCAACTGAGTACATGAATGGCTTTATCCTTTCCTGTCAGCTGCTGTTTTTGCTTGTGCTCGACTACCTGCTAAACCATTGATCGTTCAACAGTCATGCGCGGCAGCGGATTAGATCCACCACCGTTTGAATTTTCCTACGAATCATACAACAAATTGGACTATTCATCGACTCCAACTTTGGTGCGTCATTCATAGTTCTTGAAATATCCAAAAAACGACCTTCCGAACAGGCATTGAGCCGTGATAACAACTGCTGCGTGCTCAGCGGCATAAAGGACGTCATGGGCGATGGGGCCACCTTGGTGGAAGTAGTCCACATTATTCCCGAGCCAACCAACCAAATCGTTGAGAGTGTAAACATGGTAGGTTTGCCGCAGTCACCATTACGTCTTGTAATATCACCATTGCAGAGAGTGTGTTCTGCCAGAACGTGGCGGGTTCTATCAGTACTTACTGATGGCAGCGCAGTTTCGGAGCTGAGTGGGGATAGAATCCACCGCCTCGAGAACGTTCTTTCGCTGAACATTGCCTCCTGTGGCCTGTTCCAAACTCTTTGCTTATGGCTGAAGCCTGTGGAAGTAAGTCACTGGGGCTACTGACGAAGCAGATTCTCATCATCTGATAGGGTTTTCCGAACGAGTACAATGTGCATTGTTGCAATGAAGGAATGCTAGACTTCCCACCTGTTCCGCGCCGTGTAAAGTTCGCTGCAGCTGTTGACCTCCCTCTTCCTGATCCCAGGTACCTAGAGCTCCATGCGCTTTGCTGCGAGGTGGCCTGGATGTCTGGAACTATGCAATACCTGTTCGAAGTTGAACGCAGGATAGATAAGGAATGTTCCCTCTATGGCCAAACTAGCAATGATTCGGTCATGGGGCCCTTGGTGGCCGCGCTATCACTTGTTGAGGTCCGGTAACCACGTACTTATGGACCTGGCGCACTCTCTGGCGCAGCAGCAGCTTTTTGTGGCAGTCATCTGGGCTTTGGTAGTTGCTGCTGAGGACATGTGGCTGAGAACCTCGCTGCTTTCGTACATATGACTAGTATGCATACCTTGCAATGTTTCCATTCAAAAGATGACCCAATGACATTATTGTTTGACTGCTTTCTGACTCTGAACGGCTTTATCAATTGGATATAAATGATGTGTAACGAATCAGGAGCTACTAAAATCAGTAATGCATCCAGGAAGGACAGACGCTCGAGGAATTTATGTTTTCCTGATGACATGGACACAGGCCAATTCCGTAGATCTTTGTACACGGGGATTTGTTTTATTGTACTGTTTGTCAGGTCTGAGCAGTCGTGCCATGCTTCTGTCCTCCCTCTAGTAATCCTTAGGCACGGACTCCGGATTAGTTCTCGTGGCAGTGGTCAAATTTTCTATCCAAATAGCGTCAGCTACAACTTCAAGGCGAGGTTGGATACGTACCTTGGAGGGTTTCTAGTTGGGTGGCTCCCACACGTGCCAGTGACGACGTACTGTTGCCGGGCAATTCGGACGAGCTTACTACTTCCGACCGCTTCATACTACACAAAAGGGAGGTAAGGACTTAGGTCGTATACTTGGTCGCAGCGGAACTTTCTCGGAAGCATGGATTTGCTGGTGACGCCGTAGCCTTCGCTCACAAGCATCTCGAGGGCCGCAAAACGAAGCCTTCCCGACGTTTTCCGTACAGCGGAGATGGCAACATTATATACGTCTGGGATCGTTGATCCAAGCTGCCTGGCAGGTGGCCCTAGATAAAACATTGCAAACTTGTATTTAGGTTTTCGATTATTTCCTGCCCACCCAATGCCCTCTTCGTTCACTCACATATACGACTCAGACAGATCCAGACCTGCTCAAAACGGTGCATCGCACCTCGCCGCCCGTGCAAGTGCCCCCATGGTCGACACCAGCCCAAAGAAGCTTTGCTAAATCCCGTCATGTAACTCGTTTTGCCATTGCGCATTGCCTCTTGAGCAGTAGTCAGGAGATCTAGGGCAAGATACCGCTATCGAAGACTTCATACTCGCATAATTGCACACTCGAGTCTTTTGCATGTCACTCTGGAATAAATATGATTTTTACGTGCATTTCTATATACAATCAACAATTCGACATATGAAACCTGTGTCCACAAAATACGTATGCGAGTAGTTGTCAATCCGAGCTTCCTTCCTCCTCCTCCTGTCGGAGATGTTCATAAGGTACAGGCATTGGTCCTCTGGCTCTCGGTTGTGGTCCCACGTCTCCCACTCCATCATGATCACCGATGGCAGCATGGATGTTCCACTGCGGGGGACCAGTGGATGGATTCATCAATATCTGAGGGGCATTCGAGGTGCAGCCCTGTGGATATATGTGGAAGCGATCGTCCCTTCGATATAACCAAACTCGATCCGACGCTGGCTGAGGAATCCAGAGGAGCTGATCAAACACGAGACGTAGCTTTCGCCTCATGTGTCCAACCGCAGCAGGGAGCCATGTTTTCAGTTCTGCCCACCGTTTCCAGTACATCATATTCGGGAAATTTTGCGGTTGGATTAGAATTTTTGCATCAAGTGGACTGAAGTAATGGTCGAAGGCACCTGCCCATTCCTCTCGGGTAGAGGTACGGTGCTGAACCCTACGGAATATTGTAGATAAATCGGGGTTTGTAAGTGTCGCCTGGGTGATACGCTGCCTCTCCTGCATGGAAAGACGACAATGGGAGGCATCGGCTCTTGCCCCACGGAGATTACCACATTTTTGCATAAGATCCGAGAGAAATTGCTGCCAGAGGCGGGTCAACGACGCCGGCAGATCCCGTCCCATGTCCCCAAGATACTCCACTTGCTCCTCGTATGGCAGATCCTCTCCAACATCTAGGGGAACAGGCGGAAGCAAAATCTGGAGGTTTGTAAACTCTGGCAACGGATCATCAATCCGGCTCTCGTGCGGACGTGACATGCGTTTTTGCGTCGGGATGCGCCCCGCTTGAAGAAGTTGTTGGCGTGGAATAAACGGTGCAGGGAGCGCCTGCAAGCGTAACTGCTCGCATGTCCTACCGAAGAGACAGATCTAGGTAGCATCGTTGAGTTCCTTCCCATACGAGAAACGGGGCACACCAGAGGTGGGCGGGAACAGTATTCTACGAAGGAAGATGGCGCCTTGTCGAACAACGGGTAGTTCTCCCGGTTCACCTTGGGCAGGCGGATGAATTAAAAAGGTGCCAAGGGCCTGATTGCCTGCGGTGGTACATGAGGTCATCATGATGTCGCGGCCATACTGGTCATCATCAGGGCGAGAGTTCAGTCCATTTGCTAGCCATACTAGGGCAGCAGTCAAGTTAAGTGCCTCCCGCTTGTATCTGAGTGAAGGGTGGATGTTATTCTGTAGTGCAAGTGTCTCTGCGATGCACGTCATGCGAATCTGCCGCCACTGCCTGGTTTACCGCACAAGTTTCATCAGATTAAGCAGACAACTGTAGAGTACTTCACCTACCACCAGTCCGTGGTTGAAAATCGGCACAATGTGTCTTCCAGCAGATCTTCAGGAAAACGGAACACTACATCGATGGCCATGTTTGCAGGAACCCGAGCTTCCACACGAGTGGCAGTAGTATGGCGAATACCAGCCCGATAGATTTCCATCATTCTCGTACAGTGTGCAGGAACGTGATTATCGCCATCTCCTTGAAGCGCATCTCTACCCCGCATGAAGAGCCCATGTCTACCAGCCTCCAAGTGAGCGATGAGGGATTTGTCGGTAGTGTAAGCCTGTATATAGGCGGCGCGGAAATGTGAGTTATGGGGATTGATTGTTGCACGAAAACCTGATAGGTCAACCAGGCCGGCCGAATAGTCGCGAAAGTAGGAACGGGAAGGCAGTGTGCAAAGTCCAACAGCCCCATTCTGTGTGAGACCACCGAACTCCCTCGCTAGGAAGTGATGTGCGTCGGTTCGCCATTGCACCACATGATTAGCCTCCGAGATTTGCAGCCCGACGTCAACCCAGGATTGTCCTTCAAGGATGAGCCTTCGCATGAGACCGTCCATAAGCATGGAGAAGGAAAGGCTGCGCTCGTCGAGATTATCAGGAGTATGCGTGTGTGCTTCCTTCACTCCCTGAATTTGTACCATCCACATGCAACCACTCGCCCACGGAAGCGCAGCTTGAAGGTTTCGTTTGACTGTATATCCTAATCGATAGGCAGCGTCTCCGGGAAAGGGGTGTGTTCCAATTTGATAAGTACCGTTATGATTGCGAGCTCGCAGTCTGGCCGCAGCGTAGGTTGGAGACCAGTTTGTAGCCAGTTCTGGGGCAAGATGACAAACGGCAGGATATAATCCGTACTCGTATATGGCTGTTTGTTGGTCTAGAGTCAGGTCCGCACGGCCTTCAGCAGCCTGTGTTAGGGCAGGAAAAAAAATGCGAACGCAATGACGCATCCCAATTTGTGCGATACAGACGTTCGGAATCTTGTGAGGAGACACAAGTGCAGGAGGCTTCCAAAGAGGCTCATTTAACCAAAGAATGATCTGATCGACGACAACGCTTACCTGTCCAGTTTGTGTGCACATGCGCACCTTGACATGCAAGCTTTTCGTGAGTGTCATTATTGAATGAAACACACGGTATATATAGAGGTCCTGGACAACGGGAAGCTCGTCCGTAAAGGCTATCAAACTATCATAGTCACAAGAAATATCCAATTCGTACGGACGGCGCAGGCGATCGCGTAGGGGCTCTATGATAACCTGCCTGTGTGACGGAACATGGAAGCCAGTTAACCCTAATTTTAGGGTGTTTTCCTGCGCGAGGGCCAGAGCGTTGGGATCGTTCTCCTGGGCTGCTAGCAAATCCAAATCGATGAAGGTGTTGTTGAATTGTAACAAGCTCATAGCGGTGGGCTCGCCCTCTTGCGGGTGGACTTCGAAAGGGTGGACGATATTCATGGGAGTAGGGATATAGCAGAAAGATTGTCACGATTCAGGAAGAGCCCGCGCTGCGAGCTTTTGCTCAAGCAGGCAAACATTTAGATCCCAAATGGGGTTGAGGTTAGGGCGTAATTCAGGAACCGATGTGCGGCGACATGGGTGGAAGGCGGTTTTTGTTTCAGGGAACTATTGACGTGCTGGCGCGGCTAGAATGGAAGCAGACTCAGATCTAGTAACAACGAACAAGGGTGGGGGTGATGTCACCACAGCAAGAGCACTAAATCGAATGAATCTGGGCTGCCGTTTATCGCATGTTTAACGGGCACCCTTGGGTTGGGTTTACAAACCTTATTCTTTTCAGATCAGCGTCGGTCGGAGCTCCGATGCCTTACTCGTCGGGATCTTCAGAGCCCAAAAACTGCTCCTTACGTGAATATCGATACGGAACACACAACGTATTAAGAAGAAACAGTGTGTGAATTGTTTCTTTTTAGTTCTATACCCAGTGACGGGTCACCATCAGGCCGGGGTCACCGCAATCAAACTTTGGTGATTCTTGCACTACATTTTCTTTTTTTTTTCTTTTTTCTTTTCGCCGTCGGATCCCAGTACTAGTAATAGGGGGGGCTTGAAGCCGCGTTTACGTTTTAAATCATCGCAGAACTGTTATTACCGTTGTGCGAGTCATAGAAGTGGAGCCGAATATCGGAATGTTCGTCTACGTACTCATCCTTCGTGCTATGGGCCTGAAGATCCTCCATTGCCATGGCTAGTATATAAGTATCGTACTATATGCAGCCACTGCCTATCGCCATGGAATACCCCATACCCCTCCCTGCGAATCCATTCCCCGACAATGCGTTTCATTCAGCGTACAACCGATGTCTAGCCCTAGAGGCATCTGAGATACAACCGATGGGGGACTGTCTCGGATCGTTGACCTCGGCGCGGCTCCTGGGCCACCTCCTCCGTCTTGCTCCCGTTGGGAATGCTCAGGGTCATGTCCAGGTGGACATCACTAACTCTCCCGATGATTACAGCCTCATGAAGCTCGCCCAGCATTACAATCGCAACTTCATCTGTGCGTGTAGGTACTTTCCATTATTATTATTTGTCTACTGAGTCTTTCAATGTAGTCAGGCGTCGTGGTGGGCGGACCCCAAAACCCTGCGACAACCTATCCCGCGCCTCATTCGGAGAGGCGCGCGAGTTTGTGGCTGGTTTTATGACGCAGTGTACGAACGACCGTCGAACAGTCCGACGTACGGTATGTTACTTCCCTTGCACCCGAAAAAGACAACCACCCTTTATAGGCAATGGAACGGGATGATTACCGATGCATGCTCACTGGGTTGCAAGGCATTCAGGGGGGTGGGCAAACATACCTGGAAACCGCCCATATCATTCCGGTTTCACTCAATACGGGCATTGACGAGAGTGAGAAAAAGGTATGTATTGCTAGTCTACCGGTGTCATCTAAACATTTTGCAGAGAACTGTCTCTGCCGGGCAGTGGACTGTGTTGTCTTTTTTGGATGACGAAAATATCGTATCGGAGCTGAGTGGAGAACTTATCCATCGGCCGGAAAATGTTTTGTCTCTCAATCACGTCTCTCATCGCAACTTCGACCTTCTGAAGTTGTGGCTGAAGCCCGTGCCAGTAAGTACATTTTTCTACTACTAAACAAGCTGACGCTCCTTCAGGGTGCGCAAAACGAGTACACGGTACACGCTTCAACTCCGGACATGCTTCTTCAGCCTCCAACCCCGCACCAGGTCAGGTTCGTTGCAGCTGCTGAAGACCCCCTCCCCAACAGCCGTTATCTCGCCCTCCATGCACTTTGCTGCGAGGTGGCGTGCATGTCTGGGGTGTGATGCCCTTTTTTGGCTTAAACTACTACTGGTTTCAACTGCTCATGTTCGAATGCGATCGAATTACAGCCCTCTGTTTGTAATACAACGATTCACCTTAGTGGAATGAGGATGTCACAATTGCCCTTTATCAAGTACTGAGCTACCGTTCGCTCTGGTCAGCTCGCAGTAGTAAAGCATTGCCCAAAGACATTTCGAAGGAACTTTCTCGACAGTTCCCCTCGTTCCGATCACCACCTGGTGTAGAATAGACCTTTAAGGGGTGCCTAGCGCGGGGAGGACTGTGTGACGAGTCTCACAATTCCGCTTCAAGATGCGCTCGATTGCCGATCGTGTCATTTGCTACATACTCCCACTTGCGGCAGGCGGCAGGCCCGCAACTCAACTTTCTGCCACTCACCTCATCTCAGTTGATCATCGGTGAGCACACCCACTTGTTTGCACACGCTCTTGCATGCACTCACCCTCCAGATCCTTCCATCTGCACATGCGCCACTTCAAGAGCCAGTGGATACTCCCATTCGCACGCACACCCACTATACCACCGCATCACACAACACTGAGGTGGTGACGCGCACAGCACCACACCACCATGACGAGGAAGGCAAAGCCCCACACCACCATTGCACGACGACGAGGACGGAGGAAGTGTGACTGTGCGACGTGCGCCACAATTCATGTTGCGCACGTTTTCTCACTATTCCACCATCCTGTCTAGTAGTTTCGAGATTGTACACACTTACACAGTATCTAGTAAGGAAACAGCATACCGAACTGTGGCCCGAAGCATTACGAGCATAGTATATGAGTGAAGCGTGTACGATAGAGATCGCTAGCGCTTCACGAAAAGACATAGGACTCGGAGTTTTTCTCACTCAAATAGAACAGGATATAAGCCTGAGTTCGAGGTAAGAAAAGATCCGGAATACAGGACGAAAGGACGACTCCTAAGTACTCTACCGTCCCATTACCAGGGCCCCTTCGTAGTCCGTCGGCCGATGTGGCTGAGCTCGCTAGCTCTTTTGGCGTGGACCTGCCATGCTATCATCTTGATGGTTGCCACCTTTCAATGAGAGTCCGTATATGGTACAAGTGTGCTTTCAGCGTTGAGATCTGAGAGTCCATCGATTCCGTGAGTCAGAACTGTGCTGGCAGCTCAGCCTCTCACACCCTACACTAGGATATCTCTTCCTTACTTCAATGAGCAGCCAATCCGACGTTTTTATTGAACCGTCATCACATTTCTCAAAGCAATCTGATACGCCGCCTTGCATTCTGGTTTCCGCCGTAGTTGCCTCAGCTAGTGATGGTGGGATATAATCCTACCGTTCGGCGTCCCTCTACTAACCTTCTCTCCTTGAACCAGCTTGTTGTGCCGAGAGCCCATGAAAACCCGGACCTCCACATACTTGCCATACCTGACAAGGATTTCAACATATCATGTTTCCAGTTCTCACCGCCCGTGTTCCAGCTTACCCGTTTTGTAGTACACAAAGTACACTGCTGCCGAAGTCGATGCGGCAGCATCTCTTCTTGCCCACCACCTCAAAGACACCGGTGCTCTCCTCAGTCGGGCGAAAGGCGATACGACGAGCAAGCTCACAGTTGGCCTATTGGGAGTGAGCAACGTCGACTATGTCATCGCAGAGATGACCACATGGGTCACTGTCTATGTCTCTTCGTTTCCTGGTGCGACACGTTGCCTCGTTAGATTTCATAGGCGTGTTCTTCCTCTCACCCAACAACTCACCTCCTGCCATCGCGCATCTGCTGACCGTGACGAATACATCGCACGTGTCTGTACAGGATGGGCAGATGAGGTGCTGGTGCTTCTCGCCGACCCGTCGTCGGTATCCGTCATCCGCCGGCAACTATCTGACGAGTATGGACCCGAAGCTCGGGCTGCCCATCCGGAAAAGACACATTGGGACCCACCTCTGAGTCCTGACGCCAAGTTTCTCCTGCCCGTGAACATCATTCACTCGAGCGGTTCCACTGGGTTCCCAAAGGCCATCGTCACAACAAACAAGGCTGCCGTTGGGAGTTGTCGGACGAATATGGGTCTCTCTGCGCTGACGACTATGCCGTTGTATCAAGTTGGTGCCATTTCTTTCGTACCTGGCCTATGCCATAAATTTGGCTTTATCACACAGGGATTCGGACATGCGAGCATGCTTCTGGTGCGGTATTCCTGCAAGTCGCTTTACATGTTTCCCACTGGGTCTATCCCTCTCACGTCGGGAACATCATCAAATTGATCTCCCAAGCACCGGATGTACAAGCATTTTATGCAGTTCCGTTTGCTCTCGGATTGCTAGCGGAGACACAAGAGGATTGGATATACTGACTAGACTGAAGGGGTGACGTTTAGCGGGAGCGCCTGCCCAGATGAGCTGGGCGACTTCCTCGTTTCAAATGGCGTTTCTTTGGTCGATCATTATGGAGTGAGTGTGTCATTTTACTCTATCGGCCGTATCGGGATTCATTTGGCGCTCCTCAGCCGAAATGGGTCAGCTCGAGCATGCATGACTTCGCCACCGACATGGAATGTAACTGGATGTGCGCAAGGCTCCCCTGATCCCCTCCAGGGTACATGAATTCATACGCTTCGATCATCGTAGCAGTGACATGTACGAATTGTGCGTCTTGGAGGCTTGGCCCAGGTGAGTCGGTATGCACATTCATGTTGCCTTGAGTGTTGAGCATGCAGTGGGTGATGTCCAACCAACCGGACAGTTCGTATGCGACTAGGGATCTCTTCATCAAACACCCGACAATTCCGGACCCCTACCAGTATATTAGCCGGATAGACGCTACGCTTGTCATGGTAGAGTCCCCCCCCCATATCCCGTGCGCCATTCGTTATCTCACACTACCACAAGTCAACAATGAGAGGACGAGCCCGGTCCCCATCAGCGCCCTTGTTCTCCCCACTGAGTTCACTGAACGCGTCGTCTCGATTGTCGCACTCGCCAACGTTGATGCGCCTTCCCATTCTCAGCTGTCGATGGAGGCGCTCATGCTATTACCGTATGGGACGCGAATTCCGAGGGCGGACAAGGGTGGTATTTCGAGGGCCAAGGTATACAAGGAGTTTGAAAAGGTGATCGAGGAGGTGTATGAGCGCCTTGAGGGTGAGGCGGGACCCGAAGGGAGGAGACAGGTGGAAGGGGAAGCAGAGGCGAGGGCGGTTGTCAGAGAGATCATCGGGAGGACGCTCGACAAGTCGATTAATCGCCTGGAAGATGACACGGACTTATTTGGGGACTCGTTCCAATCATCGCGCATCCGAAATACTATCCAGAGGGTGTGTGTGGTTATACCATGTTGATCCCAAGCTTGATCGGATGTCTGTTTCTGCAGGAAATTGATCTGGGCGGAAAGAAGTTGTCTGTCAATGCTGTGTTCGAACATTCGTCCATCGCCAAGTACGTGTGTGCTGGCTCGTTGCAATAGTGGCGTATGCCTCATTCTTTCCAAGGTTGGGGAAGCTCATCTTATTGCTCTCCTCAGGCGAGGATGAAGCCGAGATTCGGGTCCGCTCTCAGAAGCTCATGCTCGAGTTGGTTGATAAATACAGTCATTTCACCTACTCGCCAAAAGTGTCCCTCAGCGGCGTGAACAATGGGAACCCTGAAGGTATGTCGTAACACACTTGTTACCCCATCGTGTTCATTTTCATTGTTTCACCAAAGGTTGTCCTGACTGGCGCCATGGGCACCCTCGGGGCTCACATCCTCAAATGAACTACTCGCTGATCCAGACGTGGCGACCATTTACTGTCTCTGCTAATAACAACGTGCGCTGCGGAACGACTCGGAACATCACTGATGACGGGAAAGGTTCCAGAACGGCTCTCAGATAGGCAGATAAGAGCGAGCGAACGGCTTGTGGCGCTTGCGGCGGATTTGTTGGACTCTCGACGAAGCACGCTCAAAGCACGCTATCGGGAAATCGCGAACCGAGCGACGATCAATCGATCATCGTCCACGTGCGCTCAACTCCTGGTGGCAGTCCGCTTTCGCAGGGGGTCCATCTCTTTCCCTTCTTGTTTCTCCCTTATTCACTCAGTCTAGGTTACATTCCGGGAATGACCACGTTGATCCCGTACATGGTCCCACTTTGTCTCATGCTTCTCTGTTGCCCTGATCCAGGCATCCCCCAAGCAAGCTCAACAGAGGAGAAAGCACAGTCGACTGGCAGGCTAATGTGCAGACCATCCAGAATCCCATGGG
>JBBPUG010001026.1:0-12768 GCA_038094535.1 Tubosaeta aff. alveolata | reverse complement strand
AACATGTTTTCTAGTCTAGCTGTTGTTCAGCAAATAAAAGGATGATGAAAAATGCAATCACAAATTTCTGGTAGTGAACCAACAAATGCTTTATGCAGTGTGTCTTTACTAAAGGAGGTGTTGTTCAAGAAAACATTAGGAATGTGAAGAGTGATAAGGTAGTAAAAATAAACTTGTTTTTGTTGTGGAGATCCAAATATCTGGCAATAGCTGTTTGTCATCTAATGCACACCAAGCAGTATCCTACAAAAATCAGAGGGAGAACACAGTGCAGGTGGAAGACTCACAAGTAATACCATAATGTTTGTGCATGCAAGGTTGAACCCAACCAAACTGACATTAGAAAGGATTAGAACATGAGAATCAAATTTGGCAGTTAACTTGTGAATGCTGCTAGTGCCAGCTAGCATTGTTCTATTGGCATCAATCCATTCAATTCAGTGCATTGGACTCCATAAACTTTGAGAACCTTTAAAGGTGTCAATAAGCAGCAGATATGGAACTTGAATCACATATGTCAATGATAGCAGCATTGAAGTAAGGAAAGGTAGAAAAAATGACAATGTGATTGTACTTCTTGTAGTTTGTGAAGTCTACCAGGCAGGAATTGTTTGATGTAGTACCATGTCTGTCTTCTCCATGGTGAGTGGCTGGCAGCCATCTTTCTCCAAATGGCATTGACTGGTCTTTACTGGCACATCTAGCTTCATTGCTGTTATCTGACTTTTGTCCCAGGCCACCTGCAATTCAGGACAGTGCCAGTAGTCATTACTTCTAGGGTTCAGGTGTGGATGTAGTATAGAGTGCTGAATATTAATGTAGAAATGCTAGAGTAACCCAAAGTTAGTAAACTAGACAAGCCTGAATTAAACTAGGTGACTTCCCATTGTGATTCAGAAAAATACAGACATGTATGCATTTGGATTCAGTTGCTATCATGTAAATTTCAAGATTATTTTCTGTAAATCTGGTAACTATGTTACATTTGGTGATTTCACACTCATATTGTTCACTGATGGCTTACTACTTCTCATTTCACTTTCTAAAGGTCACCATTTGATTCCCTATCTTTATTATATTTATGCACAGCTTTCTCTAGCTCATTCTGGCTTGTTTATTGCTTTATACAGTTACAGAGCTCCTGCCTTACACCTATTCAGTATTGTGGCTGATCTATTTACTAGTATTTACTTGAACTGCATATAGAACCTGTTGTCCACTGTGATTTCCTCCTGTGGACATTAGTCCTAGCTCTTAGAAGCCTCTTGAGTCGACCCAACAAGTGGCTAGTGTTATCATTTTTCTCCTTCACTGTGACCTTGTTCTTTTTTGCATACTTAGGCCAGTCTCTGCCAGTTTTCCCTGGCCTTTCAGTACATTTATGAATATTACTTGCTTGTACTTGGCATTCCTTGCATTTGTCTTTTTACCTTATGATAACCTTTCTTTGGACAATTCACTCCCTGGTTGCTTCTCTCACAATGGCCTAGTTTCCCCAATATTCCACTGGGTTCCACAACTTTCTATCTTCTCATGGTAGAATAGTTTATATACTGATCATGTTGTATCATCATACCTCACTCTGAATCTACATGTTAGCATGTACTCACTCTAGTCCTTGAGCAAATCTTAAACCCTGAGCAACTGCTTGTTTCATTATTTGTATCTGATTATCTTTGAAGGACACTGTGGTACCTCTTTGTGAGAGTCTGCCCTTCTAATAATGTCAGACCAAGCTCCTCTTCAAGTACACAAGCATATCAGCTAGTCTGCTTCCTCAATCCTCAGCTCTCAATAGGCTATGAGCCCTGTGCTCTAGCCCTTATCTATTAACACCAGCTTACATCCACACCTCAATTCTTTCACCAATTGATTCTCTGCCCTTAAATCTATCCCTAGACCATCTTATCACTTGATCTATTAAGGCAGAGAGTCACTATCATCATTGGAAAGCTTCTAGATCTTCTAGTACATATGCTTTAGTCCACTTTAAACCTATTATTGCTCAATACCACTTGGGTTTCTTATCTCCTCCTCATACCATTGCATCCTCTACTATCCAAAGTGTCACTAGACCATCCCATCCATCATCTATTGTTACCTTTTGCCCTTTATAGTACTTCCTTACCTTTTGGTCTCCTCTTACCTCCTATTATTCATCTCAGTCCCCTATTATTCATCACTCTCCTATAACTCATCAGCTGGGGTTTAGAAGCTCTTTTCAATAGGAGACTATAAGGACCTTGAGCTAGGCCCCTAAACATGTCCTCTGAGGCAACACCCCATTCTTATTACATCCAGCCTCTTAATGGCACCAATTATACCATCTAAAGTGATGAGATGAAGGCTCTTTTGTGCTCTAAAGGCCTTTGGAGACTAGTAGATGGCAAGGAGGCTCATTTTACTATAGCTGGAGTAGAGCAAGAGGCCTGGGATATCAAGCAGGACAAGGCTGCTGGTGAGCTCATGCTTAACATTATTTCTAAGTAGAGGGTCTGCACCAGGATGACCTAGTTAAGGACTAGACCATTCTCAAGATGCTCTTTGCCCAACAGAAGGCAAGCACTTGCTTTGTGGCCTATGATAAGTTCTTTGGAATCAGGAAACATCTTAAGAAGTCTTTTACTGCTCTGATTGCTCAAGTTCAGTAGGAGATGGCCAAAATCAAGGGGTTGCACGTGCACTCCTTTAACTTTGATCTTACCAAACTTGACAATGAATTGACCTGTATGACCATGATTCATGCTTTTGGGCCTAATTACTCCCATTTCACCTCTTTTCTTGCATTCCTCACAGATCTCAATAAGGATAAGATCAAGGCTGTGTTCCATACTGAGAAAATCAATTGTTGCCCTTGCTCTGATGGCTCTAGGCCACATTTCTCCTCTTCTGACACTGTCCTTGCTATTGAGACCTACCACTATGATCTCACTGTGCCCTACTATAAGGCCTTAAAGTTCAAGAGGAAAAAGGGAAACACCAAAGCCTTGAATATGCCCTCTAATGCATCCACTTCCCCACTTCTACTCCAGCTTCTCTTGCTCCTGCCATTGCCCACTCTGCCTCCCAGAACACTTAGGACATTGTCAAGCATGCAGGAAATGCAAGTCTTCATTCCAGTGCCCTCCTTTCATCCTCTTAGCTCAATGCTGATTCTATTTGGAGTGCAGACTCAGATGCCACTTCTCATATGACACTCCATCACCATTGGCTGCACAATTATACCTCTAAGTGTATGCCTGTCAAATTGGCAGACAATACTGTGGTTTATTCATCTGATGTTGGGTCTATAGTCTTCCATCTAGTAATAGAGGGCCAGAGCACTAGAGCAGTTGAGTTTACTCAAGTATTGCATGCTCCTGACCTCTAAAACAACCTCCTTTCTGTCCTTTATTTAACTTGCCACCCTAGCTTTGTTGTCAATATCAATCTACTCATATGGTTTTTGCTTGTCCTTCTGGATCTTATTCATGGTCATCATATTTGCCTTATAGGAGATTTTGGAAGCATTGATGGACTAAGCCTTTCATGCCAAGCTGCTGATGACCCTGAGATAGTGAATACCACATATAATGGCTAAGAGTGCACATTTTATTAGCAATATCCTTGTCTTTTCCCCACACAGTGTATACTTCACATGATGTAAATTTGGAATTATAACAGCCTCATAGATTTATAGGGGTCATCATCTCTGCTGTTCTTAATGCTTCTGGAAGTTAGCCTAATTTATATACTGCCCATCTTATCTATGAACAACTCCAACAAAAGGTTTCTAATGGATTTTCACTTATTGTAGACTTGGCCTTTTCTAAGAATCAGCTGCTGATGTAGGAAAAGTAGAGATGCCACCATAAAGTGAAGCTCAACTATAAGATGGACAGATTGAACATGAAGAACTTCTTGCATTTAACTGCCAAATCTTGGCCTATCATCAGACAGCCATATGTGCTCAACATCTTTTGAGTATTCTTATATTCCTCTTAACATCAATAAAAAAGGCTTCTGGAAATCTGTGTTTAGCTAAACAATTTGCAATATTGACACCCCCTTGACTGCATTGACTAGGCCTTATATAGGTCATCATATACTTCCATCTCTCTCCACAGTTGGTTCTGTCACCTTCTCCATTCCTGAAACAACTGCTTTGCCACCTCCAGAATGCTCCCTTTTTGAGCAACTTGAAGATGATTACAATTATTGGCTCTCTGATGCCCTTTGTGGGCTCAACAACAGAGATAGTTTTGCTCTAGGTGGTTTTTCTTCCATTGGTTGAGCTGATACAGCTCCCATTTACATAGGCCAACTTCCCAATCTTCTTCAGAAAGAAGACATTATCACAAACTGTCTCTGGTCACTTTTGGATCTTAACACTCCACCCCCCTCCAAATGTAATAAGCAATAGGTGGAAAGTATTTGTTCCTCTTGAAATGATGAAGATGACAATATCATGGACATCTTTGGGTCTGATAATGAGTGGGATCCAAGGTTAGTGATCCATTCCAATGTTGCTATCTGTCTCACATGATAATGCTGCTCTGGCATGTAGTTACTCATTATGTGCTCATAGTTCTATAGTATTCAATGTACCTGTAGATAACAATATAGACATTTGTGCACATGGTTCAAAACACATGTGTAATCACTGTGAGCCTAAAAACCCTACCTGGATCCTTGACTCTAGGTGCCTCCATGTACTTCTTCCCAAACAATTCTAACTTTGTGGAATACAAGGTCCTACCTAAGCATGAGCAAATCCCTGTCCATACCACCACCAGCTTACTCCATGTAAAAGCAATTGAGAAAGTTAACTTTGCTGGATCAATGAGATGTTAATTCCTCATACTTTTACCCTCTATAAAGTCAGTCACATTCCTAATTCAGGAGTTCACCTTATCTTCCTTGGACAACTCATGCATGCAGGAGCTATCATTCATGGTAACATTCACAGCCTTCATGTATCATATGATGATAGTACACTTTTAGTACCATTCTACCCAGGTAGATTAGACCACAATATGTACATATTGAACACATGCCCTCAAGTACTTACAATTTCCCTGAGGATGTCACATTCCCTCAGGAAGACACAATCTGTCTAGGCTATACACAAGGCAAAATGCCTGGCCACCCCTTTTACTCTGATAATTGTTATGCAACTCAGCCTTTTGAACTTGTTTACTCTAATATTAAATCCTTCCCCATTGAGTTGTACTATCAGTACAAATATATCATCATCTTCTTTGATGATTACAACTCCTTTGGCTGGACCACTTGCTTGCACTCAAAAGATTCTGCACTTACAGTGACAAAACATTTTATACAAATGGTGGCCATCCAATTCAATTTGAAAATGAAAGAATGGATGTCCAATGTAGGGGAAGAGTACAGGTTAAACACTTTTGATAAGTTGCTGCTAGACAATAGGATTTGCATCTTTCAGAGTGCTCCCTATACCCTACAACAAAATGATTGTGCTAAGTAGGGAACTGCAGGGGTACCCAACACCAATGGTGGGTCTCGGGTACATGTACCTGCAGATACAAATATGGGTCAAGATTTGTGAACCTATATCAAACCTGGCACCTGCAGCCATAGGTACTAGGACCCATGGGAATGAGTCAACAGCTGTGCATTGGCCCAATGCCCTACTACGGCCCACCACCACACAACACCAATGAAGGCCATGTACAGCACACCACCACCAACCATCAACACTGTCAACAAGGAGACACCACCACCTTGATGATGGCAAAGGTAATGACACGCCCACCAGACAATGAAGAGAGTGGGTGTATCCATTGCCACCATATGACAATGATGCAATGGCCTCCCTACCACAACCACACACCCCATGATGACAAGAATGGTGAGGGCGAGAGCCTACTACTGCTACAAGGGTAGCACATTGCATACATGACAACAGTGATGACAAGGACAAGGACAAGGGCATGCAACAACATGCCCCACCACCATAGTACCAATGACAAGGGTGACAGCAGTGTGCAATCATGACTACCACCACATTATCAAACAGTGTGCTGACCACCCACCCGTGATGAGGGGTTGGTGGGTGCAGTGCAACGGCATCCACCATGATGATGACGAGTGATGGCAGCACAATGGGGATGACAGCAGAGGGGGAATAGAGCAACATGCTAACCACCAACCCACGATGACAAGGAGGGAGGATGCAGCACAATAGTGCCAACCACCAACACCCTGACGACGAGGGCAACAGTAGTGCACAATGGCAACCACCACCACAGGGGCATGATCATGTGATGATGAAGGCAACAAGAGCAGCATACTGGTGTGTCCCCTACTTCCATGATGAGGTTGGCAAGGGCTGAACCACCATGGCACTGGCAGGGCAATAGCAACTGTGCTCCATAAGCACAACAACAATGTGGGTGAGAGGACACAACTGTCCAATGACAAACAGGTGGTGATGGCGCATTGTGTCCTGTGAAGACAAGAATGATGGTACCCATTGGATGACCCGTGGGTATTCCTGCCATGGGTATGTACCTGCAGTACTGTTGGTCTGGGTACATACCCATGGCCACAGATACAGGTAAGCTGCAGGTACAGATATGGGTCAGCACTCTGATATCTATAGGTTTACCCATGCAGTTCCCTAGTATCAAGTGCTTTATGTGTACTATTATGGATAAATAAGATGCAATGCACCCGAAGGCTTGCCTCTCTGATTTCTGGTGGGAGTTTAGTTGGGATCATCTTGTGCATATATACAATTGCACACCTTTACACTGCCATAATTGGAAAACCCCATATAAGCTCCTGCTTAAGCAGTCTCCAGATATTAGCCATCTACACATCTTTGGTTGTGGAGCATACATATATACACCTCCTAGAACCCCAAATGCACTCCACATGCCAAACCCACCATTTTGAAAGAACCTACATTAGCAGAGTTTCACTTCCTAAACCAGGAGAATACCAACTCATATGCCTGCATGTTCCATGTCCACCTTCACCAATTCAACCATGTATCCCATTGCCAAGGCCTCTGCCATCTCCACTACTACATCATGCACCTCAAAGAGCTTCTCATCCTCCTGCCCCACCCTTTCTGCAGCATCCCTAGCATAAAAGGAGAGTGCTACAAAGACCTGAAAATGTGTATGGTTATGATCAACACCTAGTCCAACAGGTGGAAGAGATTAAGTGCATGTCTAAATGGAATGTTGAGAGAATGTCTGATGATCCTTTTGATAATGTATCTGACAAAATGCCTGGACAATTTCCTGTCACACCTCCTCTACCAGCTGACCCTCTGGCTGCTCCTTCAAGCTCATCCCATCAGGATTCTGATGCTGAGGTTAAGAAGTTATGCCAAGAAGGAGAAGTACAATTCCAGCATTTCCTACTTTCCAAGGCAATCAGTCTAGAATCCGCAGTTGAGATGAAACCAGTACAAGAATAGACACTGAGTGATATCAAAATACTACTGTCCAACCTTCAGGATGAATGGAAAGCTGCATGTTGTGAGCAGCTTGATATGCTAGAAAAACATGATGTATTCAAAATCATAGATCGACCCACTTATAGAAAGGTCATCAAAAATTGATGGGTATTTAACATCAAACCAGATGGTCATAAAAGAGCATGATTAGTCACAAAGGGATTCTCCCAGGTCAAAGGCTTAGACTTCAACCAAATATTCTCTCCTGTTGTGTGCTATGAAACAGTGTGACTTATGTTAGAACTAGCTGCACTAGAGAACTTGCATATAGAAGCCATAGACATCTATAGCACCTATTTATATGGAAGCTTAGATAAAGAGATCTACATGAAACTTTCCAAAGGCTTTGAGTCTCCTAGCTTAAAAGGCAAAGTACTCTGTCTAAAGAAAGCCTTGTATGGCCTGAAACAAGCTGGGCTCACCTCATGGAAAGCTCTTAATGAGTCCATGAAAGAACTCAGCTTTGAATGCTTATGGTTAGACCCAGGCATCTTCTTATATAAGAAGAATGGCTCTCTTATGATTGTAGCCATTGTTTATGTAGATGACACAATATTTTCCAGTTCCACTAAGGCTATTGTCAATGAGATCAAAGGTCACTTCATGAAGAAATGGAAATGCAGAGACCTTAGTGTCATAGAGGAATTCCTCCACATGCACATCAACAAAAGATACTAGTTGACCAGTGCACATATCTCAAGAAAGTCTTAGAGAGCTTTGGAATGACCAATGCCTAAGCTACCCCCACTTCTTTGGCCAGCTGTTATAAGCCCACTAAATACAATGGATCTGTTAATTACAAAAGATTCCAAACAGTCATCAGATCTCTACTATATCTGATGTTGGGCACTCATCCAGATATTACCTTTGCAGTGATTACCCATGCAGCCAACCCTTCATAGAATCATCTTGACAGAGCCATATATATATGCAAATACTTGGCTGGCACCAAGAAATATGCACTCTGTTACAATGATAGATCTGGCACAATCTTAATTGCATGTACTGATTTAGATGATGCATCTGATCACAACACCAGGCACTTACAGATGGGCTGGTATATTAAACTAGCTAATTGCATGTTCAGTTGGAGATCACAGCAGCAATCATGCATATCCCATAGCACTACTAAGGCTGAATACATTTCTGTGCATTCATCAGGGACTTATATCCTTGAAGAGGGGAGTATTGGTAGGATTTGGTTATCCTACCATGTCCTATGGACTTGACAAAGTGCAGGTCAGCAACTCAAAAAAAGCTGATTGGCCCACATGGCCCTAGGGCACTGCTCTTCCAACTTGGAATCCTTAGAGCAGCAGGTATACTGACTCATGCTGAGATCCAGTCCCCACTGATATATGGGAAGCCCCCCCCATTCCCTTATGCCAACATCCCATCAGCTGACCAGTCCCATCTGGGGTTCCCACCTCATCCTGAGGTCTGTCCTATCTCTATCCCAGAGTATAAAGTAGTGACAGGTTATTGCCTCAGTGGCAGCAACTGGCAGAATCCTAATGGGTCCCAGATAAGAAAGCAGTTGGAGTAGTGTGGCAGTGGGACCGGGCCAGGCGGAGAGCGTGGGCGGTATCAGGAGTCTGTGCATAGTAGGTTGTAGTGTTGGTTGTCGTAGGTAGTCAGTGTCCTTCCACCTGCACGCCTTCCGGGTTTCCCTGCTAGCCTCCCAGGGCCTGTTCTGGTCTCCCCTACTCCATCTGGTGACAAGAGTGAGATTAGTACTCCTTTGTTGGACAACGTTTGCAGTTTTTCAGACTTTTTCCTCTTCTTTTTCTTTCTTTTCTCAGACCAGTCTTCGACTCTTCAGCCTTTGGATTGCCCCAACAGTATATGCGGTACCCTTTTACCTTGTGTCGTCATCAACTCCATGTCAATGTCCCGAACCACGTCCACAGGTCCTCCCCTACCATCTCACTTGGGGTCGGGACCAATACTGCCGCTGTTTGCACAGGTCGTGACGCTTCCATGGTCGGGCACAAATCCCCCATACACAGATATGTTTTATGGTGACTATGGAGAAAATGAGGAGGAACCTAGTCTATGGTTCGCCAAATTCCAAAGAATTTTACTATTATTGTGGACAGACACGCAAAAAGTCTTGCATTTCGAAAATCACATTATGCCAAACAGTCTTTCCCAAGACTGGTTCAATGCATTGGGATTCAAAGACAGAGCCTCGTTTGCACGACTACGACACACGTTCTACACCAGGTGGCCGCCCACAGAGCGACCGTTGTTCACACGAGTGGAACAAAAAGAACACATCAAAGAGCTAGTTCTTACAGTTGATGCCATTGGCAAGTGGACTATGCCACCAGACAAGCGAAAAGCCGACTATGGATATAATATCTGGGCTAATGAGGTAGCTGACATAGCGATAGCCATGGGCAATATGGACGGGATCCTAATCAACTGTGCACTCGATAGCATCCCCAACATTCTAAAAGACCACCTCACATGTCACTACAGTACCTGGGATGAATTCAAACGCAATATCCATAGCGTGCCGGTCACCAAGATCAAATGGAGCAAATTGGGCCAACCAGTTACACAATGTTCTGGTTATCTGTCAACAATGGGATATTGTTTCCAGAACATCTCTCTGGAGCAATCAGACCGACGCTGCTGTGCAAGCATTATGGATCACCAGAGATCAACAAGCATATGCATTAATTAATGCATACTTACCTGAATCTATGCAGAATGCAGTTTCTTTTACGCATCAGATTACTACCCTAGCCAACCCAGCCTATGTGACTGGATCAACTACCATCACTCCCACTTATGACAAAACATACTCCATAGCCAAGGACTTGTGGGATCATTTGCAACAGAACTATCAGCCACAAGGCGTGTCTGGATATTATTCACTGTTCCAAGATGTGCTTTGCTATCAATTCCATGAAGACAAGGATATCTCTGTGCAGATTGTCGAGATGCAAGGCCTTATCCATTGTGTTGCCTCCATGGGATTAAATATTCCTGCCAAGATCTCTGCCATGATCCTCCTAAATGTATTACCATCCTCTTATCACAATATGGCATCCACTTTAGTGCATACCATAACACAGGCAAACTTCCTTCCTGATACGATCGCTGCCAGTATCCTGCACGAATATAATCTGCACAAGGGTACCCACTATCACCATTCCTCCTCTGCCAAATCCCTCATGTCCCGTATCCAATCCACCTCCACTTCCTCCGGTGCTTCGGCACAGCATACCACAGCTATTCACAATGCTCTGGTTCATTAACCATGTGGCAAATGTGGGAAGAGCAATCATCCCACTGAACACTGTTGGAGTGGATAGGGACAACCCTCTGGACCTTCGGATAATCAGGGGAGACCTGGGCAGAAGAGATCAGTGAAAGGCAAAGCCTTCAATCATCGCCAGAAACAAAAGGCAAATAAAGGAAAGAAGAGAGCTGGTGCACATTTTCTTCAGGAGGAAATTGACTTTGCCTATATGGCATTAGCAGATGACCCTCTTTCTCCAGTTCCAGAAGAAGAGGAGACCACATATGATGGCTGGGACAATCAGTCCATGGTTGTCTATGATGGATGGAACACTGACAGACAAGACATTGTCATGGATGATGGGTTTGCAGATGATTCCTTTTGGCCCAATGATGCTCATTCCTTTCCAATTATCCAGCTTCCTCCTCGTCCCATCTCCCATTGAGGGATTTACATCCAGACAATCTGAAGATAACTCGGACTGGAATCTGAGACCTAGATCTTTGGAACAGAAGAAAGGAAAGAGGTGGAACAACTGAAGGCAGGCTTCTGAGAGGAAAGGAGATACCGGTGATAGTTACAATGGTGACACATGCTGGACCAGGACGGGTACATGGAAACATGGATATGACCTGAATAAACATGTAGAATGGGGCAGTCCAGATGAATCCAGATATATAGATGCCTTCTATAAATGTGATGACTCTTTTGACTGGTATTGTGGAATGGCCAGAGTCACTTCAACTGAATTCCATACCCAGGATCATTGGATGGTGGATAGTGGTGCAACACACCATATCACCCCTTATCTTGAAGATTTCATGTCACTAAGCTACGGGGAGAAAAATTGTAAAGTTGCTAATGGAGCAGTTATGACCATGACTGGACCCAGACATGTTATCATCAAGTCTGGAGATCACTCACCATTAATTTTGCAAGACATGTGGTATTCTCCAGATTCACCACATAGACTTTTATCCTTACCGGCATTAACCAAGCTTGGGTTTACTGCCGAGATTACTCAAAAGGCTACAATTATTTGGGACAAACATGGCCAAGAGGCATTGCAGGCACTTGCCTTTTCTCCTTGCAGTAGACTTCATTGGTTTCAGTCACAACAGATTATTCTGATAAATTGTTCAACCATGTCTTTGCAGGAAAAAGATTCTTTTTGGCTGTGGCATTATCGCTATGGACATGTGTCCAGTAATGCAATCTGGAATGCTCACAAAACTTGTCTTGGCATTCCACCCCTATCTCCTCCAGATCATCATATCTTTTGCAAGGGATATTCTTTAGGCAAATATCATGTAGCACCTCATTCAGAATCTCATTCTTATGCACCCACTATTCTTGCACTTGTGCACACCGATCTTCTGAAAATGCTGATTCAATCTCAAAATCACAACAAATAGGTTATCACTTTCCTGGACGATTATAGCTCTTACATCAGCAAACTAACCCTCAGCTGTCCAGTACTGCCTGGAATTGGGCAGACTTCCAGCTTTCTCCAGCTCCTCTAGTAAGGTTCCCAACTGCCTAGATCTGTCACAAACCTATCATAGACTGTCACAGTCTGGGGTAGTCTGTCAGAATAGGGGAATCTGGTTGATGATTATACAAAATGATTATTGTATTGCATCTAATCTAATCACTAATCTCACTAGTCTTATTTGATTTACAACTTTTTTAACATCCTATTATTTTCAACTTACTCTAAGACATTTGGATCTACACTAACTACTACACAAATCCTAGTGTTATAATGTGGTCCCCAACCATGATACTAACTATATGACACTTTGCTTAACTTATTTATTAGATAGTGTTCAACATATCCATATCTCTAAGCCTATGGTTATTTTTATAAATCACAAGATATATATAAGCCATTCTATAGAATAGTAATGGTGGTGATAATGATGAAGGGGGTGATGGTGATGGTGATAATAGTGGTGGAGGGGGATGATGGGGGAGGAGGTGGAGGATGGGGGGATGGGGGAGGTGGAGGAAGGGGGGGATGATGGTG
>JBBPUG010001025.1:0-12790 GCA_038094535.1 Tubosaeta aff. alveolata | reverse complement strand
GTATTAGATTTGTCAGCGACAACCAGACTCCAATAGCCATGGCAGCAATGTTACGGGCACAGAGATACCAGATCAAAGGGACAAGAGTCAGTGCAGCAGAAATGAATGTCAGGACTGGAATTTCGGGAT
The DNA here is from genome assembly GCA_038094535.1 of Tubosaeta aff. alveolata. Classification (NCBI taxonomy): domain Eukaryota; kingdom Fungi; phylum Basidiomycota; class Agaricomycetes; order Boletales; family Boletaceae; genus Tubosaeta; species Tubosaeta aff. alveolata. Next base: position 12,661 of record JBBPUG010001025.1, on the reverse strand, counting down.
ATATTGCAACAATACAACAAAGACAGAGAAAGAATGAGGGGTATTGGACTGTGACCGCTCTGGCACGCCAGGGGATCGTACTTAAATGCCTGTCATGCATAGCTAACTGTGTTGCCAAAGTACAAAGCATGCCACAGCATTGGTTGTGTGGGAGGCCCCCTCTAGCCTGACAAACTCACTTCTTGAAAAAAAGTACAAGAGGAAACATCATCATGCCAGCTGCCATAGTTCAAGGGATAGGAGTAAATCCAAAAATGGCAGTGGAGAAAGCAATCACCTGATATGGTAGGCTGAATCATGTAATGCTTGTGTGCTCGAAGGGGCGTTCAATGTAACTTCAGAGAGGCGGATGCTCATGAAGAGGTACCACAGTGTCTCTCTTAGCTTAGTTAAGTATGAACTGAGGACAGAGGTCATAGAATGACAACAAGGAAGTGCACTAGAGACGATGAAGAGATGACTGAGGTGAGGATGAAGGATATGATGGAAGTTGTAGGCTGAGGACAAAGAATATCGAGGACAATGAGGTTCAAGGACGAAGGATGTTGACTGGGACTGAGGACGATGAAGAGAGACTCAGAGGACTTGAGAATCACTCGAGGACAAAGAATAGATGCACACTTGGTGCATAGATTCAGAGTAAAGAATTAAAGTACATGTGAGCAGGTATATAAGAGTTCCAACTGTGAGAGAATGGAACACAATGGAATACTATGGAATGTGGGGATACATCACTGTCGTGAGAGAGGCAGCTGTGAAGCTAATTGTCCAATGAGAGATCAAAGATAAAGGAGATAAAAGAAAGGACCAGAGTCGAGTCATCTGCCTTGGAATGGAAATGATCATGAAGGTGATACATCAGGAAAAGAAAGGCGAGGTGACAAGATGATAGTCTGAGGAACTACTCAGATGAAGAAGTAAGTCTGAGAGACAAGGATTGGAGTTACCACCTGAAGGGAACATTGGTAGCCTCAAATAGAAGTTGACACAGTCGATGAGAAGAGAGGAAACTATTGAAGAGGATAAGTGTACTAGAACGAAGAAGAAGAATACCAGGAAAAAGATTGTAACATTACCCCCTTTGTACCGTCAAAGTGCCTACGAAGACTTAAAAGTCCATGGCAGAGGTGATCTGGTGTTGTTTTCAAACACTTCAGGGATAAAAAGGTTGTCTCTGTGATCAATGGGAAAGAGAGAGCGTTGATGAGAAGGATGGATGGTGTGATGACGTTTGGATTTCTTGTGATGGGGTTGGGTAGAATGATGATGGGAGAAGGATTGCGATGACTGGGAAAGTTGCTCAAGGTAACAATGAATATCTCTAAGAAATTCTCCAAGGCCAAGATGATGGGCTAGGATGACGAGGGCATTAACATTGGCCAAATCTAGATATTGGGTGTCAATGGTGGAGGTTTATCCCCAGCCAGATGGGTGAGTGATGGATAAAAGTCGAAAGTGATGTAGGAGTTGGCATAAAGTGGATAAGGGGGAATTGGTGTCCACATAGTAATCTAGAGCATGAGTGACAGAAGGGTCAGCCAAGAGGTGAAATAAGGAGTCATGATAGCTGGCAGGAGGGGAGGAGAGTCGATGAGCAGAGAGAGGTTCATTGACAGAGATGACGCCATCTGGGAAGTCAGTAGTGTCCCAGCCAGAGACAGCACAGGTGGAGGAGGAGTCATTGACGTTCATGGTGGTAGAAGGAAGGGAAATGAGAGACAAACACGTTGCCAGAGGATCAGGTACTAGGTAGTGGCACACAGCAGCACGCTATGACTTTCACTGATTTGAGCTGAATGTGGATGAATGGAGAATGTATCAAGAGAAAGAGTTAAATGTGTGAAGGAGAATGAGTTTGTTTGAACGAGGAACAATCACAGGACCAATAGAGTGAAAAGAACAGGACGAGTAGAAGGATAACAGCGGTGGAAGCGAGACAAGGTTGAAGGGTGAAGAAGAATAGATGTAATGTTGAGAGAGGAAAGAACATACAGTGACTACTTCAAGGAATGGGAATGTTTATATGAAGAAAGGATCTTGGGAGCATGATGGAGGTTTTCTTCTGGTTCCCAGATGGCTTCAGACTGGGAGTACCCTTTCCATGTGGTCAGGTACTGATAGTTGCCAGGACAGCCTTTGTGTGATAGGATAGCCTCCACTTCGAATTCTTCTTTGTCATCTATAACTTCTGGAGGCAGTTCAGAGAAGGAGAGACCATGTGCTTTGGTTTGTTTGAATGGTGATAAAAGGGAGGCATGGAACGTGTTGTGGATTTTCCAGGAAAGAGATAGTCTAAGGCAGTATATGAGGGGAGAAATGACTTGAGAGATTTTGAATGGTCTGTGATGTTTGGGAGCAAGTTTTCTAGAAGAGTATGGGATGTGAAGGTTGGTGGCTTCCAGCCATACTTTGTCTCTGACTTTCCAAGGGGAGAATGAGCAGGTGGAGTGGTGAGTCATCGCCATATGAGTGGAGTCATGTGCTGCAAGGGCTTCTTCTCGTGCCTTCGACAGGGTGATCAATCTATCAGACAGAGTGGGAATGAAAGTTTTACCCAGGGCAGGGAATGATTGCGGTTTGTATCCAAGGAGGAGGGAGAATGGAGATGACTTGGTGGAACTATGGTGTAAGGGGACTGATAGGGTCCCCCTATTCTACTTAACTACTGACAGGTGTGCACATGTAGTGCGCGCTTATGTAATGGTTACCATAGTTAGCCATTTGACACTTGATGTCAAATGGCTGTAGTATAAAGGGCAAGTAGATCTCGCCCTTGTAGAATAATCTTTTTTACCCTGTATCCTGTATCTGCTCACCATATAATACACATGGTTTGCACTAGTTGTGTGATGAGAGCGCCACAGGATCTAACTAAGGAGATTACAACCCCTTACAACTTTTTTAGTGCCTCATACAGCGATGAGCCATACAATCACCCGCAGTATTGCGAAGATGGCGGCTGAAAAGCCGCCCACTGGCGGAGGCAAGCCTCCGCCTGACGACAATCGTTGTCAACCTGATAGACCACCGCCAACGCCCCAGATTAACCTCCGGAAGGTTAAAAAGAAGATGAAGGCAAACAGGGACAACCCCGATGATAATTCTGGGGGTGTCCCTTCAGGTACTGAGATGGTGATGCCTGGAGAATTCCAGGCATCACAAACCATTAGCAGTGTGGCTGCTAATAATGAGCATTTAAGCCCATTGACCTTGAACGATTCGCAGGTTCTGTCTACAGAACCTACGTCAATCATTTAAACGGAGAGTCCACTCGCTCAGGTGTACACCGAGGGAGTGTATCCCACTCTCCGTGCACAGTCTGAGGGGGATCTCCCCCTCAATCTGCACATTGCTATGGCCACAGTGAATGATTTTCTTGATGGGATACATCAACAGTGGCTAATTTATGGCCACGGTCCCGAGAGATTCGACAACCACGGTGTTAATCCCGGCGAACATCATGCCGCGACGATTGAATGCATTAGGCGAGCGCTCAGTCTGGAAAACATTGAAGAATATTCCAGCAGGGCTACTAGCCCTGACAAATCGATCATCATTAAGATAGAGGGTGAACGTGTCCGCAATGCCCTCTATGGGGAACCCAAAATGGAAGGTTCCCCACCTCGGAGCGCAAGTGCTCCAATGAGCTCAAATGCACATGGCAGCGTGTGATCAGGTCGCTGCCAGAAGTAAATGTAAGGGGAGGAACTCGCCTCCCCCTAGCGACGATGACATCGATGATAATCGTCACTCCCTGTTTGACAGAAGCAGAAAGTCAAACAATGAGGGCAACACCCCTTGTGATGATCGATCAGGAAAGATTCCTGGAAGAGGACCCCCTGGAAGGGGACCTCCCGGAGGAGGACCTCCGGACAATCCGGATGACAACAGTGATCAATCGGACAGTGGATCCGATGATGGCAATAATGGCTGACAGGGCTCTTGAGCGCCCTGAAATTACCTTAGGGGTTTTACCCCTGGTAATGATTGTTACATGAACCATATGCTCCAGAGATATGCACAGCGTATCTGGGAGCAAGTGGGACATGATTTGGGTCCGGTAGGACCTGAGGTAAAGGTGATGAATCCGCCTAAGCCCAGCAAATACAGAGGTCAAGATGACCTCGAGAAATTTGATGAGTGGCTGAACCAACTACTCAAATATTTCAGGACTTTTAAAGTCACTGAAATAGATCGTGATGGAGATCGAGTCCTGTATACAGGGCTCTACTTAGAAGGCATGGCCTCCCAATGGTTTGATCAAGAGATCGATTCTCCTGATTGAAGGATCAGAAACTGGACATTCGAAAACGTCATTTGCAGTCTGTTTCAACGATTCATTCACGAATTGTCTGCACAGACCACGGCCGATCAATTTGATCATACAAGGTACGACCATGAGAAGGGGGCTTTAGCCTTCTATAACGACTTGCATCGTAAGGCAACTCGGATGGTTCAACCACCCGATGATTATACTTTCAGGAGGAAGCTTCTGAGGGGACTCCCCAATTCACTGATTCATAGTATATACGAATCAAGAGGAGTCTTGGCCGAGCATTCCACAATCGAGGAGATTATGGAAGAAGTTCGGCGGATGGAAACCGCTCAGAAGGCGATTGAGATGCATATGAAAGCGAACCACTCAAGCTCGGGGAATAAATATTCCAAAAAGTGGGGTGGTTCACACCTGTATGTCAGGATGAAGGAAAAATCGTCCGTTGGAATGAATAGTTCCAAGTATATCAAGAAAGGCAACACGATCTATTGTAGAAAAATATGATTTGCATTGCCTGATAAAGGCAGATCTGATGACTGTAGTCACCAGGATAAGAATAACAGAAAAACCCCTGTAGACCCTAAGAAGCCTACAGGAAAATTCCTGGCAGGTATAACCTGCTATCAATGTGGCAAGGAAGGCCACATGGCCGACAAATGTTCCTTGCCGCGGTCTGATACAAAGAAGGGAGGTCCAATCAGACCTCATCTGTTTGCTGCAGACATACAGGAAGGCGAAAGTCCTCCTGAGGAATATGTAACTGCGGATGATGAACCCGCAAGCAAAGACAATGCAGATGAGGATCCGCAGGAGAAAGCAGTTGACGAGGGACTTGAGGACGTCCCTGATGAAGATGATGACATCTTTGACGGCTACCAAGAAATCTCCAAATCCGGAGATGATGACGAGCCGGTCGCATATCTAGGAACTATGCGACATGGAGAGGATGATCTCTCCGATGAGGAATTTAAGGAGCACCGAGTATGGTGCTCCAGTATGAACATTGAAGTCGGGGATACGAATCTCGATATCCCTTTGGACACCCCTACACCCCAGGAGTCCGATGACAAGGACTGGGGGTGGTTATACCTTTATGGGGCGGTTCACAACGAGGGTTGCCTGGCTTGCCTTGGACGTTTATACCATGTCACAGAGGGACTCTCTGAGCAGAATCCCTCGCTCAAGGGAGCATTGAACAAACCCAGGAAGTTTGCTCAACAGCAGTACTACCGCGGATTCAACCAAGGAAATCGAATTTCCTTTTGTGCAGACAATGAGTCTGAACGTATAGAGACAGCACTATGGCAACTGTCTCTTCATGCATTGGAAATGGAGAAGTTGCGTTGCAACGCTCTCCTGCAAATAATGAAGTCGCGGATGCTACTCCATGATGCCGGGTTTGACAACCCTGATGTCCAGGATGAGTTGGAGGGCGCAACTTGCGACCTAAGGCAGTTTAAGGAGATCAACCATTTGGTTGATGTCTCCTTTGATGAAGTACAGATCCTTATGCCCTGGGGGGCGGTCTGGATCGACAAGGATGGCCAGATCAAATATCAATCATCCCCAGGTGAAGTAAGGAGCACCTCCCTGCATATCATCGCAGAACCCAAGACAGGTACTGCAGACGATGATCCCAAAGATGGTGACGGACCATCTTTGGACAGTGAAGAACATTCACTAGTTCGAGTACGAACATATTACAGGGGAATGCATCCCCTGGTAAGGTACCGGAATGCACCAGAGACTGGGTGGCAGTTTATATACTACGCGCTCCAGTCGCTGGTGCAACATGTGCACATCATTACCAGTGCCTGGCGTGATCTGCTCGAACATGCAGCCCGACTGTTCGATCTAGTTAGAGACCGGGGGTATCACAATGACGAGCTGAACACGCTCGTCGTCGATATATTGACCCAAATCAGGGGTCCGCTTCATAGACCCCTTCGATGGGTTCATACAGGAGATGATCACATCTCCATAGACACCCCATGGGGTTGCTTGTGGATATGGAACAACGGGACAATGGAGTATCAACCCCATGTGGACATAGTCCAAAATGCTTCCCTCAGGACTGAGGAAAATGATGTCGATATATTAATGGACAACATGGGGGCTACGCTCCTGGCGATTTCTGTTGGGAATGCAGAAGGAACTTCCCATAATAACTCTGGAGACGAGGATGGAAGAAGATCTCCCAGTACTTGTCGTTGGACGTGGTCCAACCAATACGGAGTCATCCACACGGATAACTCCTGTCCTGAATGTCGCCGGCATGTGGAACATGTCACAGAATCATCTATCAAGGGAAATCCTTCTCTCAACGCAGCAATGGCATATCCACTGCAAATGGCCCGTCGCGAATATGATCGCGGGTGGGACCAAAGCGAACATGCCCAAATGAATGGACATGGACTGAACATTGATCACACCTGAAGTGTGCTATGCACTCTAGCAGACGCAGTCCGTGAATTACTTGACAGGAGGCATCATTTCCTGAATAACCTCAGTGAAACCACCAAGTGGATCCGCATGCTGCAGAGGAATAATCAACCTCTGCCAGACCCAGACCGTCTTTGTGGTATGATGGAACAGTGGGCACTAGACCGACATAATGCCCAATTTGGAAATTTTAGGGTGTATAATGATGACGTTGTTGTTGACACCCCATATGGGTCTATGGTGATCCATACAGAGGAAGAGGGCCAACATCATGCCTAACTCCCTCTGGGTCATGTCCAGGTTCACCTGGCAGCGATTGAAACATCCGTGAATTCTTTGCATGAATTCAGGTATGCAATGTGTGCCAGGGACGGTATGCAAGAGTTGGGGACCCATCCCCAAGTGCCACCTGCATTACGATCATGCGCAACCATTGAAGCCGTTATTAACGGCTGCAAGGCGTATACAATGATTGATACTGGTAGTACTGGTAATTTCGTGAGTCCTGCATTTGCAAGGGTCACGAAGATGAGTGTGCAGCCGCTGGAACAGCAGCTCACACTACAATTAGGCTGTATTGGGAGCCGTTCACGGATCTCCCATGGTGGGATAAACCCACTAATGGTTGGACAACATCAATCAGACATATACTTCGATGTAGTGAATATCGATTGCTATGATTGTATACTGGGTATACCGTTTTTGCACGAACATCGCGCACAAATGGACTTTGACGCTCAAGTCCTTATAATTGGACATGAGCGTGTGTCCTTCCTCAGTGAGCGAGAGCTCGCTATGGAGGAAAAAAGACGCCCTAGGGTGTCTTCCTCTTCTGATTGACTCGGAAGGTCAGTGGGACATATATCCCACGATGACCTTTCAAAGGGGAGGAGGGGAGAGAACGGAGATAAGAAAATTGTGAGCCCAAAACTCACAGCAATAAAAACAAAATCACTGACCAAGGAAGATATTCCTCGACTGCGAAACCAATGGTTTCACAAATATGAACACTTACTTGGAGGAGTAAAGAAGAAACTTCCTCCATTATGGGATGTCAATCATAGAATCCCGTTAGTCGACGAAGGCAAGCAGTACACTTACCACTTGCCTTGTTGCCCAGACGCTCTGAAGCAACAACTATCAGATAAATTGCCGCACTGTGGCGGAGCGAGGCACGAGTACAGCCCCAGTGTAAGGTCTTCGGACGAGCGTGACTAAGCGGCCACGTCTTCTCTCGTCCTCACCTCCACCAGCTCGCTCGTCACCCGCTCTTCGCCGTCGCCGCGCGTCGCATCCCCTCCTTTCTTCACTCCTTTTCTCTCTCTCTCTCCCAGATGGCCGCACCAGTTCCCCCTGACTTCGCCGCTGAAGCTTACAGAGGCATCCGGCAGGCCATCGCGGCCCAAGACGGCGTCAACGACGAGCAAGCTGCCCAGGCCCTACTAGACGCCTGGCTCTTAGGCCAACCCATGCAAGAGGAAGACCGTCACTCCCCCGACCCAGACAGGGACGGCCGTGACGGCTCGGAACCCAGGTGGCCGGAGGAACGAGGCGCCCCTTCTCCCCCTCCTTCTGACGGGAGCGCCCCGGCCAAGAAGTCTAAGATAGCAGACTTCGACGAGAACCTCCCTCCTCCGAGCATCATCGTACCGCGCCCTTCCCAGTACGCCATCCAAAAAATAAACAACTTCGACTACGTCGAACTTTGGTATTTTTCCAAGGAGGGTTGCGAGGAGGCCTCCCGAACACAGCGCTCCCAGGCGGAGGACGTCCTGGGCATTGCCCAATCAAATGATATCCTCACTCTCCGCCCGGTTGCGTCTGTCAAGGCGTCACGCAACGCACGCATGGACCATGAGCTATCTTACCACGATTTCTCGCAAGTGCGGGGCAACTTCCTGCACCACCTAAAGGTCGCTGCCTGGCCGAACAAGCACCTCGAAGCCCTCGCGGAGTTCTACTGGACCCTAGACCGTCACCCGGTCCGCCAGCTGCCGCACGGCGACCAGATCGCGTTACTCTATGCCTCACGCATCCGCCGGCAATGGCATGACGAGCTGAAATCCACGGCAGCAAGGGCATTCAACATCGCAATCATCCGCGAAGAACTGATGACCAGCGTCACCCTCGAGGTGAGCGTGAAGGCGCAAGAACAAGTCATCCGTCAGGTTGGTACCTGCCCGCCCAATTTTCTTTCCACCACGCTAACCTTGCTCCCCCACCCACACCCGCACCCTCTACTCCACCTACCCAAAACCACCCTCACCCCCCGGTGCCGTGCCATCCTCTGCCCACCGTCGCCGTTCCCCCCTTCACCCGCTCCCTGTACCATACAGGTCGAGAGCCTAGCGGCACCGAGGTCCCCGCAACCCTCACGCACCTCACGCGCCCAGCATTTCCAGTCCCACCGCACAGAGCAACGCCAAGAGCGGCGCCAGGCATCTCGCTCCCCCTCCCCCAACCGCCGTCCATTTCGGGCCACCTCGTTGTCCCCCACCCCGGCCCGCAAGCCCTCCGGTGCCGCCCCCAGAAAGCGCGAGCAATCCCCTGGCAGCCGGCCCAAACCAAAGTCGGCATGCCCAGTCTGCCTTGGCCGCCACCCGCACAGGGTCCACGAGTGCAACGAGCCGAAGACCTGGGATGGCTCCCCAGCCTTCGCGCGCCGCACCACTGAGGGGCGACTCATTGACAACGAGGGATCTGTCCTCTGCAGCGACTGGCAGAAACCAGGCAGTTGCACCCTCTCCCATAAGACAGCCCGGCACAACTGCTCTGGCTGTGGAAGGAATGACCATGGCGCTCAGAAATGCCCGCGTGCTCAGAGCAGCCCAAGCTCTAACACCATATAAACCGGACGCATGGTCCACCCTCCTCACCTGCACCTGTCTTATCAACCGATACCCGAACATACCTGATGGTTTGCGCTATGGATTTCTGGCGGGCGTCCCCACACTTGCACGCTCATTCACCCCCCCTAATAACCCTTTTGTCATTACCTACCGTACCGTTTTCGAGGACACTGTAAATAAGGAATTTTCCAAGGGTAGATACCTAGGACCATTTCCCGCGTCCGTAATAGAACACGCTCTCGGCCCCTTCCAGACAGCCCCCCTCTCCCTTGTTCCCAAACCTGGTAAACCGGGAAAATTCCGCCTAGTACAAAACCTTTCGTTCCTGCACTCCGCAGATCCTGTCCCTTCCATTAACCACCTCACCAATCCAGATGACTTCCCATCGCACTACAGCACCTTTCACATTACGAGTGCCGTGCTTTCCTCCTTGCCCCCAGGGTCCCAGGGTGCCGTGCGGGATGTAGCTGAGGCATATCGCACAGTACCACTCCACCCGTCGCAGTGGCATGCCTTAGTCATTTGCCTCTCGGACAACATGTTTGCAGTCGACACAGCCCTCTGCTTTGGTTTTGCCCCATCAGGTGGCATCTATGGCAACATCGGCAGTGCTGGGGCAGACATACCGCGTGCGTCAGGCATTGGCCCAATTCTCCGATGGGTGGATGACCACCTCTTCATCCGCATACCAACCCACCACCTTGAAACTTACAATATCCACCGTGCCACGATAGCATCCCGCATCCGTCAGGCAGGGGGCCGATCCACCAAAGGTGGTCGCACCTGGTTCCAAGGAGGGCTTTGGCCAGATGGGCAAGTTGAGGAATTTGACGAAGACCACACCCACCCCTTGTGGGACTTATCAGGGACCTCGGCACACAGCAACGACCATCACTTCTGTTACGGCATGAGCCACATTGACTCAATCTCTGACGCACTAGGCATCCCATAGGAACCATCGAAGGACATCCCCTTCTGCTCCTCTCCCACCTTCGTCGGGTTCACTTGGAGCTTAATGGACCAGACAGTCCAGCTGGCCGAGCCCAAGCGCCTCAAATACATCGCTGCACTCCTCGACTGGGGTGCAAAACGCACTCACACGCTAGGCGAAGTGCAATCCATTTTAGGCAAATTAGCCCACGCTTCGGATGTAATCCCACACGGACGGCCCTACCTGGCGAACCTGGAGGCGATGTTACCAATATTTGGTGACCAGCCTTTTCTCCCACGAACGCCCCCAAGCGGCACACAGGACGACATCGCGTGGTGGCTCAGCACCCTTCGCTCAGTCCCACCACCAATCCCCATCCCTGCACCCATACCAATACAAACCCTCAATGCCTTCGCTGACGCAAGCTCCTCAGTCGGCATTGGCATCATATTCAATGGCAGGTGGCGAGCCTGGATCCTTCGACCACACTGGAGATCAGCAGGCCGCGACATCGCATGGGCCGAAAGCATCGCACTCGAACTCCTCGTCCAACACATCATCCACGCAGGATGCGGTGCTCAGCACTTTGCTGCGTTTGGAGACAACCAGGGCGTCATCGAGGGCTGGAAAAGGGGGCGCAGCCGCAACCGTCGTGTCAACAGCGTATTCAAGCGCATTTACACCTCACTGGTCAACCCTCGTCACGTCCTGCACGCCCGGTACATCAACACGGCAGACAACCCAGCAGACCCCATTTCGCGTGGAGTTTATCCCCCTCTCGATCAAATCCTCCCCGATCTCCCCATCAGCCCCAACCTCCACACGCTCCTTACCAACCACGACGGCTCGGACCCGTCATAGTGCACGCCCACGCACCACACGCTTGAGCGCGGCAATAGCAAAGACGCGCACCACCCAGACCAAACCAGCCAGCCACATACAACCCACCAGGCGAGCCGCCCACGCCGGGGCCGCTCCTTCTCGCCCCAACTGCCCAGCAAGGGACCGGCTCATTCTCTGGCAGCCTGCCCGCACCCAATCCATGCCGCCCCCCCTAACCAGTGCCGACTCGCAGCGCATAAACAGAGTAATCCGCCATGCGTGGTCACCCACCACGCGGGAGACATACGGGTCTGGACTCCTGGCATTTCACACGTTCTGCGACCTGAGGGGTGTCCCAGAGGAAGCGCGCGCACCAGCATCCCCAGACCTGATAGCAGCGTTCATATCAACGCTAGCGGGGACCTACGCGGGTTCTACAGTGGTAAACTACATCAGCGCCATCGGCGCATGGCACACTATCCACGGGCTCGATTGGTCCGAGGCACAATCCGCGCAAACCGGTGCCCTCATGAAAGCGGCCAAGGCCCTCGCGCCGCCGTCCTCTAAACGCCAAGTGCGGGACCCCATCCTCCTGTCAGACCTCGCCGGGATTTGCCAACACCTGTCCCCATCTACCCCGCTGGGGGCCGCAGTCCTCGCATGCATCACCACCACCTTTTATGCGATGGCACGAGTCGGCGAGTTCACCGTCCCAACACTCTCGTCCTTCGACCCGACCACCCACATCCCCCGGGGCAACGTCTCCACCCAGCGGGACCGCAACGGACTTGAGGTCCACAACTTCCACCTCCCGCGCACAAAATCCGCCCCAGGAGGCGAAGACGTCAGCTGGGCCGCCCAGAACGGACCCACAGACCCCCACGCCGCCCTGCTCAACCACCTAGCCGTCAACGACCCCCCACCCTCCGCCCACCTCTTCGCCTACCGCAGCAAGAGCGGACACGTCCCGCTCACCCGCACAACCTTCATCGGCGCAGTGCGGGACGCGGCGAAGAAAGCTGGCTGTGCATCCTTCAAAGGGCACAGCCTGCGCATAGGAGCCACCCTCGAGTACCTCCTGCGGAACGTCCCCTTCGAAGTCGTCAAGGTTAAGGGTCGATGGGCCAGTGACGCATTCCTGCTATACCTACGAAGACACGCGCAGATCCTCGCGCCTTACATCCAAGCCGAGCCAGCATTCCATGCCGCCTTCCTTCAGTACACCTTGCCCCCCGTTCGCCGCTAGTCCAACCACCACGTCCCTCCTCGGCTCCTCTCTGACTTTCCTCTCATCCTGATGACCGACTCCTACCTCATGGGTGAGTGTGCCCTCGCTGCCTC
>JBBPUG010001024.1:0-12791 GCA_038094535.1 Tubosaeta aff. alveolata | reverse complement strand
AAAGATACAATCAAGCACAGGAATGATGACGAGCGGTAATATTGCTGTGGCAAACGTGACAGGTTGTCAGTCACAGCCACAGTTCATTTTTGCCAGACACAAATTAGGTAATTAACCCGCTTGGCAGTTTAATTTGCAAAAAAAGTGGTTCAGCCCAGGATCGAACTGGGAACCTTCTGTGTGTGAGACAGAAATCATAACCATTAGACCACTGAACCAACTGCTAAAGTGGCAGTTATTCACTATGTGAGCTAAGATATGGGTTGCCTGTCCACGGCATCAAGAAATACGTGAACATTATTTCCTTCCCCCTGGACCAAAGAAGTTCAAAAGCCCTCCACGCTTGGATGATCCTTCCCTGGTCTTTAGGGCGGATTTTGCTTTGGGCTCTTTAATGCTTTCTTCTTTGACCACCGCCCTTCGACTTGGCCCCCTAACCTTGAGCTCTGAGGTTTTTTTGGTTTCTCTCCCCCTACCCTTGGATTTTATCTGTATCTCCTCTTCCTCCACAGATTCGTACGACGAGTAGTCTTCCGTCTCTACAACATAACATCAACTAAATCCTTGGCTGAATTTTGAAGAATATCATACGCATATATCCTTTTGCATCTGTCATCGTCCGGCTCTTGACGACACGTCGTTTCTTCAGTCCGTTGCGACCAATGGGGACTACCTTGCGTGGTTTCCTCTTTTTCTTAGGCACAATCGGGGCATCGTCAGATTCCTCGTCTTCGGCCTCGCTAGTGACAGGAGGCAAAGCTACTCCTTTCTCGAGTTCACTCGACTCTTCCTCCTCTTCACGCTGGGGACGGGTTTTGCTAACTCTAGACACGCGATTTACTTGATCTACACGTCTGATCAGCCGTCGCATAGTACTGGAATATAGCGAGACGGACCATCATCAATATCCATCATGGCGCGTAGGCTCACCTCAGAATCTGATGTCACGATGCTCTTTTTGGGTAGACGGCGTCGACCAAGTACACGAACTTGAGATTCGCTTTCGTCATCCTCATCCGAACACACAACGCCCTTCTTCAAAGATGGGCCACCAGTAGCACTTGGTTTGGTCCTCGTCGAAGATGATTCGGATTCGGATTCTTGATCTGTGTCTGTGTGGGGTTTCCGCTTCACCCCTCGCTACGTACAACTTGCTTCAGCTATTCAAGAAAGAGAGCGTGAAAAGCACTTTTTGTGCGTTGCTACTCACAGCGCCGCTAGATCCAGGCTTTGATGCAACCAGCTTCGTTCGGTGTTTGCTCGCAGAAGAGTCATTGGTAGCGACATCCGCTTTGGACTCTGGCTTGGGTATCTTGTCTTCGTTTGTCTTCTCCACGACGGGCTCTTTCTCCTTGGTCCTTGCCTTACTCCAGTCAAGTTTGCCTAAAGCTGTTAGCTTGGCTTTGGTGTCAGTTCTGGGAAGCGAGCCTTGTTCCTTGGTGTCAGAAAGGAGGGTTTTGCCTTTCGTCGTCTGCTCTTCTATTTTGACAGAAGGAGTGGCTTTCAATTTCATCTTGGGTGGTGTATCCAAGGTAGCCTTGGACGAAGATGCTGTATTCGTATGAGTAGGCCCTGATTTGAGCTGTAAATGAAGTCATTAAGAGAAGACTGCACCAAGACTTGTCCGCTCCCAACCTTTACATGAGATCCAGTGATCTTCCCCACATCCGAGAGAAACCCCGGTCTACCTTTGGCGTCTGCTTCACGAACTTTGGAAGCTGGAGTGCAAACGATTCCCGCATCCTGTGTTTCTCCCTCAGTTTGTCAGTGCGCGTCGAGAATGCGCAAGCACGCACCCCGAGCCGCGACGGAGATAAACTGTATATATGGACTGAATGGATGCGAGAAAATTGTGATTTGACATCTACGTAGAACGTCAGGATGACCGTGGACGCACGACATGGGCGCACCGCGTACCGTCGAGTGTGTGTGCGTCCACCAAGAGTACCTTGCTCTGGTACACTACGTCCATCTCCTGGGCCTCCTGAATCGCGAGATCCAAATCCATAGCACAATCTGATTGCTGCATTTCTACATGCGAGCTGGCCGTTAACACGGGTGCATCCCCTGAAACAAGGTATGTTGGCACGGTTTGCGTGTCCGTGTCGTGTACGCCATCATGGTAATGTTGCAATTGGCTTTCCAGACGACATCAGCAATGCACTGAGACGGTTGAATCGAGGGAAGACTCACTTCTTCGCGTCGTTGACATGGATCCCGAGTTGACGACTGAGCGACCTGAAGGTGACCTGAAGAAACACCACAGTTGAGCGGGTGTGATGTCAGCATGGACTGAAAAGGCCCTACGATATTGCGGTTGACGAAGAGTTCTTTGTCGAGAAAATCGCAGGCTTGTTTCGTGGTCATGATGAGTGTCACTTTCAGACGCGCGTGTGGCGTACCACGAAACACTAATTAATGATATACTGGCACACTAGGGGTATAGCAATGATGGAATATCCTGCTCCTATGAAACAACTTGGTTCAAGAATGGACCTCAACAGCGGGGGTATTTCCAAGTACATTGCCTGGAACAACACGACCAGAAATCACATCCAGAAACCGCTTCCACCGTTCGTCAGCGCTTCTCACCACATCGAGCACAGCCAGCTGTAAACGAGTCGGAGAATGCGCATGAAGAACAATCAGATACTCGGACAGGTCACCGCTCTGTACAATTTCCAGAGTATTGTTCCCTAGTTCCATCAACGAGGATACGTCGACGCATTGGTCAGGGTTCAGCTGCGATGAATAAGTGGAAGTAGGTTGTGGGAATCCATTGCGAAAAACAGTCCGGAACACCTACGAAGAGTGGAGGGGAGAGCGTGACAATGGTGTGCCTTTTCTCGCTTTTGATGTGCAGGGACACTCGGTTTGAAGACGGCCAAGAACACGACGACCATGACAACAAGGCTTCAACGTCGGGTTTACCGTTGTCGAAATGGATCGTGCCAAAGAATTCCGGGAGGCAATAGCAAGCCAACGAGATGCAGACTCCCTGAGATGCTTCGCTGCTTTACAGTGCAACATGTCAGATTTGCTCAACACCGAAAACATGTCACGTACGACGGGTAGGACCTCCTGTTCACCCACTTTGAAATCTTAGAGAAAGTGCTCTCACTCAAATTGAGATCAAACACGTGAGCATGAGAGAACGTCTTGCCCTGCGTGCTGTGAAGAACGATCGTGTCTTCACTGAACCGCCGTGGGTTTGCATCACCCCCTGGTCCCGAAGGCTGGGTGTGTGGTGTTTCCGATATTCTGAAATTCAAATTTAAGGGAGGATCCAAGGCATTCACAAGAGGTGGGAGAGTTAGGGTGTGAAGTCGTGGCGTTTCAGGGGATTGTAGTGCGATCGATTCAAGTCTACGTTGAGATGGAAATCGGAAACTCTCGGAATCTGATTCCGAAGCATCCATGGATTCCATCCCATCCAAAGCGGGTGAACGAACGGCCATAGAGTTACCGTTGGCTACCAGACTTTCAACGGCGGCGGACTGGTAGTCTGTCTGAGGCGTCTGCCTCTCGATGGAAGGCTCGTTCGATGGAGTAGCAACTGGTTGCGGCTCGAACTGTAGGTCGTCAGAGACATGTTGTTCGTCGCTAGGTTGTACTGCCGTGGAATAAGAAACGGGTGAATTTTCCTTGTCAACGTCCATCCGATCCCTCTGAACATCTTCTGCGTTTTCACAAGATCTGTCCTTAGCCAGCGGCTGGGCAGAGGTAATGCCAGGATCCACTTCCTGAGTGGCATCGAGAACTCTGCGGGGCAAACGGCGAGATGGAACTATACGGGCCGTCTTCTTTTTTGGAGACGGAGACCGTCTAGGAACATGGGGTACATCAGAGGGCGGTGGTGGCAAAGACACGCCAACAACGGATGGGGGAACATTGAGGTCTCTGTTAACCATCGCGCTCTGGTTGGACCGAAACCAATCAAGATCACGAGCCATGAGCTCTTCTGAGAGCTCAGCCCTCCCTGCTCGCCTGGGTAAAGGTTTGGAGATTGTCGTTGGCGAAACATTGTTGCCAGAGGGCTGTGGGACAATTGAGACTGGAGGAGATAAAGTCGGATTTGCCTCTATTCGGCTCGATGACACTACCTCGGAAAGGTTACGCGCCCGCAATTGTTCTGGATGAACTGAGCCGGCCGGGCCCCGTTTCTCAATGTTTAACATCGACAAGGAAGGTTGAGGCTGCCGCATAGACGGGTGATAGGCAGTTGGTGAAGATGATGCGGGTTGCGTGTTCGCTGAGGGTGTATAGATGGAAGAGGGTGCGCTAATTGAAACATAAGAGAAGTCATTGTGTGAAGCTGGTCCAAAGTGACGCGCCTGGCGGCAGCCAATCCTTCAGACGGTGCTGTGATATAGGTAGTACTTGCAGATATTCTGGAAAGGAATAGGGTTGAATCAAGAATTACACGCTGCAGTCTTGCTATGGAAGCGTGATCAAATGAAAGGAGAATTAACTAGATAAGACCGACATTGGAGTTCATTCTCGCGGAACGTGTGTTTAAATGGAATCACTGCTTGAATAAGTTGTCGTTGATGTTCAGCAATTTCCCCGAGGAGAGGGTGATGTGCGAATGTATCCATGAAGGCCGAAAGTGCGATCTGTGAGCCAAGAAAGAGAAGCGACGGTCTTTCATAATGCCTCGAGGCAGGAGAATATCTTACTTCAAGAAGCTCGACGATCTAGAAATTTGGTGATTAGCACAACCATGGGCCAACTTGAATGTGAACGGTCACTAAGTTACCTTGGGGCGAGCGGCCGGATAGTACGCTTTCTCCGAACTTAACCAAGTAGCGAGCTTCCGAGCGGTGCTGACGAATTCCTTGGGCTCACTGGATGCAAGCCTCTGGGCGAAAATTGGGAAGATCTTCTCATTTTCGCTAATGGCATTCTGGGCTGCTCTTGAGGCCACAACGTCGGCATCCGAGCTTTGAGAAGGAGACGCTTTGAAAGACACAATCAGGTAATTCCAAACGAAGGACACTGTCAACATACCTTGAACAGGATGTTCCATGATGTTGACCTTGGCTTGAGTGAAAGGACATCACGTGGAAACAGTTGAGTGAAATCAGAATTAGTACATCGCTGCTTGATCACAGACTACCCAGGATGAGCAGAAGATAATCGGCCACCATCCCATTCTGCACGTATGTGCGTTTCACCTTATGGATTGCAGGTAGCCTGTTCTGGGAGACAGGCTCTGGCAGAATTGTGCTTTATGGTGCCTCTCAAACAAACCCCTGTCACACAGGTTCATGGAACCATCTCGCATCTACTGCCTTGGTAGACTTCAAGTACAGAACGTGGACAGAACTGTCGCCGACTCTGACGCATCTTGCGCTTCTCTTGCCAAGAACCAGGAGACGTCGGGTGGATCAAACAACCTACTAACTTTGGTAACGAAATCATGTCGTACCGCGAGGAATGGCACTTCATTTCCCAGATCCTCTGAAAGAGAGGCTACGATCGCTTGACCGCGAGGATTACCATGGCCGTGCTTCAAGGGACCTAGGCACCACACCAGCGATCATATAGGTAGCACGTGCCCAGGTGAATGAAGACAGTCAACGATTACTGTTTCCGCCGAGTCTGTGAGTAAGCGATCTGAGCGGATCATGCACACTGTTCTGAAAGTGACATGTTTGTTTGTCCTACAATATCGCATTAAGCGTGAAACTATCCTGTAAATTTTATATGGTAATCCGCAGAGCTACCAGCGCCCTTGATGTAAACGCTGGAGAAGGCAATCCCCCCCAGTGGTAATATGCCCTTCGCCTTGCACAAGGTTCTATTTTTTGCGGGATCAATGTGCATTCATTCAACATACTTCGCACTTACATCCAGACAGGAATCCTCACTCCCTAGAAATGTGCAGTGCCTCGAGTCCATCCGCCTTGGTGGGCGCCTTCAGCGAAACTTTCCAATCCCTGAGCGCCTTAGCCACTTCCTGTCCAACGCTATGTTCCGTCCATCGCCCGTGCCTTTTTTGCTCCATTTCTGTCGTAATATCGACCTTCACTCTTCTAGCTACCTCTGGAAGCTCGGATTCTGCGAGAGCTGCGGCGATGTTGGCGAGAGTGAACTGATCTCCCTTCCTGGGCCTAAAATGTGCTAGAGTCGCCATCGTAAACAAAAGGAGTATCAAAACTGTCGATGCGATTACGTGCGACAGAGAAGACACAAAGATCTGTCGAACCGTCGCTATGCGACCCGGCACATACGAGGTCCCAAGCGAACCCGAAACATATGCTGAGAAAAATAACATCAAGACCATCCAACCACCAACCGAAGACAGGGACGAGATGCTTACGCTTCATCGAGGCTTTCACCATCTGTGTATACCCCTGGGCAAGTTGATCCGTTGAGAGAGGTGTGAGAACCCGGGTTGTGTTCTCATAAACGGTACCAGTTGGAATGCTGTTAAGTTGGTCGCTCCCGAACATGAAATCGGCTTGTGTGATAGAACCAAGGCCATTCCATGCGGAAGATGCGGGCCCAGAACCCACTGTCAGTCCGGATAATGAATACGCAACGAGCAGTGATGTCTGCGTCCAATCCAGATTGCCCTGTCTAGGGTACGAAAATGCACCTTCAGCGAATGGTTGGACCTGCAGCGTCTTTGACCCCTGGGTCCTGACCTCTCGCGTCTCAATGGTGATATTCGGCTTGCAAACCAAAAACCCCAGTTCATAATCCGTCCCGACTGTACTGAAATTCAACGATGGAACGTTGGTGAAATCGACAAACAGGGAGACGATATTGACAGCCTCTGCTGTGCAACTTGAAGAGGTACACTGGATGACCGACATGACCATGGCTCCGTCTGTCGGGAGGCTTTCGGTCGTATAATTGAAAACAGTGACGGTGGGATCGTGTACATTGATGCTTGTCACGAAGGACGAGTTATATATTGCTGTCAAAAAATAACCGATGCACTTAATCCCCACGGTGAACAAGTTGGCACACGCACGGAAGTAAGTGCTTGGGACCCGGACTTTGAGATTGAGGCCTTCTAGATGAACAGATAATGCGTTTTCAGGGACATCGGTGCTGTTCATAGTGACATTGAGCGAAGTTGCAGTAAGGTTCACTGGATTTGCCCATGTGCAGTATGGATTGAAGCCAATCACGTCTGTCAACCACCGTGCGCTTGCTGTGGAGTTGAGGGTCGACGGAGTAGGAACCGAGAACCCAGAGTATACCCCCTGTGGGTCATCCGCAACTGAGAAGTCAAAGGAAAGCCCAATTTCTCGTTCGGCCCAGACAATTGCTGCCGAATATCCAGGTTCAGGTGAGAATTGTGAAGGCAGTAAGATCTGGCCTCCGGGCACGGGCCTGAAACCGTCAGTAAGACAGAGGATACGGTACAATGGATCTACTGCGAGGGCTTACTGGTACAAGGCAAGCGAGGGAATGGCACCAACAGAGAAAGCCATGACGGGCCCATCCATCAGGATAGGTCGTATACTCACTGAACTCCACAATTAGATTAGTAAGAATCAAAGAGTTGTGTCTACTCACGCGCTGCAGGCGCTAGTGTGGAAAATGCCCAAACAACCACCACCGCGATGAAGGCCATGAAGTGGTATACCGAGCAGTGTCGATATACAGCAGCCGAGATTGAGTCAACGAAGCCATAGGACGCGGTGGAAATTCCGTTGACCACATTTAGTTTAACACCGCGACTGTTTCTAGAGGAGGATAGCAGACGGAAGAATTCTTCTGACTAAAATCGATCAAGACTACAAGGATCCCTGAGATGGTGATGTACTTACCTGAAGCTCGTACAGAAGCCCTTTCAGCGGGAAAAGGGCGACACTGATGACAATGATGTTTACAGTCGTTATACTAGCTCCAAGGTTGCTGGCTACATGGCTATAGTGAGGTCGGCACTAGCGACGGAGTAGAGCGCTTACATAGAACTTGTGAAGTTGCATCTGGCACGTGGGCTGGCACCAAACGGTAATGAACTGCATAACAGAACGCAAGGTATGCAACATTTATGACGGGGCAAAGAAACACCAATGCCCATTTCAAGGTGGGAATGAGCAAGGGTTCAGGATCAGCCCGAAAACACTCGAGAGGGTGTAATAAAGGGGCACTGGATGTTGGAGTCTGTTCAACATCGTGCAGATTTTCTGTGCTTGGAGGATCTGAGCGGTGTATGAGATCTTTCGAGGTCGGTTTGTCGGTGGGAACCAGCTCTATAGTCTCAGACATGTGGAGTGAGGTCGAAACCAAGGGGCTTGGTACCCAAAGCCGAAACCATGTCATCTTAATACACTACAATACAACACTTCGAAATACTGGATGGGCGGCCATGTGGAACAACGGATGGCGGTGGCGATAACGTCAGTAGCAACAGCCATCGCATCTCGATGGTCATCAGTCACAAGGCTTCTTAATCAGAAATGTTCGCCAGTCTTCGCACTGCACCACGGAGAATTTGCCCCGTTTGGCTTGGCGGCATTCTGTGCGCCTTTGCTGATAAGTTGTTCATTGGAGCTCTTTATTGAACCCCAAAAAGCATAACTTTCAGATTTTGTTTGACTCGGAAAAGCCAGGTTTGCGATGGACTCATTTTACTTGCCCGGAACTTGAATGTCACCGACATTGAACGGCATTGTCAGTCAGTCAGACAATAGGCTAATCCAGCCTGAAGTCGACTCGCGTTACCCTCCCTGCACTTGTCAGATATGCAACCGAGGGCTCCACATTTCCATGGAGATATACCCGGAGACGGTGGCGTAAATTTTCTGGCTGCACTATCACTGGTCAAGACTCGATTCACAGCAGCTGCACATAATATAGATGACCGCTGTGCGGAGCAATGAGTAATGTCAAAAGTCACGAGGTGAGGGAGATTTTCCAGTCTGCCCCAAGGCATCATTTACTGTGGCGCTTCGCACAATGCCCGGTTCAAGTTATATTACGAGCCTCTTGGCAGTGATGATACATACCCCGAGGTACACGAGTATGTGCTTTCCTTTAAAATTTCCGCGCACAGCATGGCTGATCAGGCGCATTCTCAGCGCACGGACGGCACGATAACATTGAATGTAAGTGGGTTGTTTGTCTCTTAAACGGCAATAATATGGTGATGACAACTCTCCCCCCACATATTCCAGATGTTACTGCTAATTGTCGTGTCATTGTTGCTCTCCTCTGCCAGAGCTGATCCTTGTAAGAGTGTGTTGTGAACGTTATAACCCTCCTGATCTTGTCCCAAACAGCGTGGGTTAGCCTTCCCATGAATGTTCCTGTGAACTTGTCAGATATTGTCTTCAACAGTCCGCTTGTCCCAACATTGTATGGGACACCTCCTCAGCTGATCAATACAACTCTTGACCTCAACACCGACAAGGTCGCAGTCTATTCAAGTAGCTGTGTTCTATGCAGTGGAAACACATCCTTCGATCCAACTTTGTCTACTACATTCCAGGTATAGTGTACAGTTGATTACCGCTTTGCAGTGTATAAATCGCACTTGCGTAGGGACTGGATTATCCATGGTCACACAATACAGCCGCCTACTTTGGAAACGTGAGCAGTGACTCAATCAGTTTTGGTGGTATCATATCGTTATCACAGACTGAATTTGGTCAGTCGCTTACCTCTTCGTCTTTCTCGTTGCACCTGTTCATCGATTGCTAACACGGCATTCCAGGTTTAATCGAATCAGGAGGTGATAGTTCCCTCAGCTACCTCTTGTATAACGGGCGTCTGGGCATCTTTCCCAATCCCGTCAACACTACGGCTGCGTCTGAGCACTTCTTATCTCAGTTGTACGCAAACAAACAGCTCCTTAACCCAGTTATTGGAATGAGGTTTGATCCACTCGATCCCAAAATCACAATCGGGGCATTGGATGAAAACGACTTTCAGGGGGACCTGAATTGGGTGCCAATCACCACCCCGAATGCCTCGTGGGACTTCCGAAACTTGTTTACCCTGGATGGGCTGAAGGGTTACAACGGCACCATTTTACCGAATAGCTCGGGCACATATGCAACTGTAGACTCAGGTATGCAAGTCGGTTGTAATGGTCGAGCCTGACTGTTGATATGCCATTCAATAGTCTTCATTGGGGTCGACATACCTGACCTTACATCCTATCTTAATGACACGGGGTACTCTGGTCCAGTCAACTACATCATCGAGCCGAGCACTGGAATTGTCGCCTATGTCTGCAATTCGTCTGAGTACACAACCTATGTAGCTCTTACTGCAACGATTAACGGTGTGGATTATCCCATTGACTCTACGGGAAACTTGTTGCGGACGCTGGGCCCGCTCACAGAGTTCGGTACCTGTTCTGTTGGCCTGAGCGAATGGGATCCGACAGAACCACATGTCAACCTGGGATTGCCCTTTCTGAGGAGTGTTTACCTGTGAGTAACCAACTGCGTATTCTAGCACCCACATTTGCGGATCATTTCTCATTGCGTCGACCGATTTCGTAGGGCCTACCGCTTCCCCACGGATTCGTGTCCTGGGTTCTACGGCTTCGCGTTCCCATCAGGAAATGTCAACCGAACCTCTTCTCAGATCGCGCAGACTCCGTCATCGACACCCACACAAAGTTCCCAATGCCTCGTGTTCTCTACCCCCACAGCTACACCTTCGCCGAGTTTCAAGACCCTTCAAGAAATGCAAATGTCGACGCAAGAATATCAGGTCTGGGGGAAGCAGATGATGGTTAATTTGTTTGGAGAAAATGCCTTGGGGCGCGCGATCGCTTGGAACCTGACTAGCGACTAGTTAAATTCTCAAGATTAGAAGATATTTCATCCTGGATTCGATCGCCTATCAGTTATTTTGCGAATACTCGAATGAGCAGGGGGAGGCAAATTTCGGTAGGGCGTTAGTGGTTGAGGCTGGCGGAGGCCGTCACTGTGTCATCACTTGAAGCTCTGTTCATCACCGTGTGATGGTTCACACCTGTGATCTGGACATTTGATTGAGTTTACTTTCGGGGATGATAGGGACCATCATCGGTGCCACATGCATAGCCATACTAGGAAATACCACTGAACTTACATGCAAAATGAACGGCTTGCAAAGATCTCCGGTGGTCAAGAGTCATCAGCGTGCCCCAGAACTCACATGGAGGGTCCGGCTCTTCAAAGACCGTTTGTTTGTTTGTCTAACGTGTGTGCGTTATGCCACTAGAGACTCCAGCCATCAAACGTGCAGGATCTGGGAACGGTGACCCCGAGTCCAGCGACTCGGCCGCCCCCTGTCTTGCCACTGCGTCACTACGCCTTCCTGCCATTATGCCGCTCTCAAATTGATATTCACTATATCTTTCGAAACACTAGTTGTTGAAGGACCTGTGTAAGTGTAGTAATGCACTCCTCGGTCATTGCATTGACCCACTGTACTATGCACACGACAAGCGGGATGATTGCCCGTTGTCTTGGTTCTCTACCGGCTTTCCCGCGAACATACACCCTACCTTATAAGTAACCGCCCCAGTTCAGGGCTCAAAGTTACCACCTTCCCATATTGACTCCATGCCCCCCTCCGATCTCCTGCAGGCTGTCACAAGCATTCATCTAAATAACTATGGGACCCGTGTGTCTCAGATCGTTAATCTCCGCGTCCATTTGGCTTACTTCCTCCATAGTCATGATGCTCACTGCGATCTGGTACGATTACAGTGTCACGCACACATTTTTTTTGCATAGGATGATACCAGAGTACTACTACCTAGTCCTTACTCTGTCAAGGGAGGTATGCTCTATATTCACTGTCGTATCGTGAAATTCACTGGCTAACATTTATGCAGATAGAATACGTTTGGGTAATCGCGGCATTCCTTTGTCGAGCCAACCTTATCTTTGATGTGTTCGCAGAGCAAACCATGGACATGGGTGTTCACGTTGTTTGTCCTTGTAAGCATCCAATCATTGGTTATGTTGATACCGAACCCTGTTAATTCTCAGGCTCGTTATTTCGGGTTATCGAGTGCCATGTAGGTGTTTATCTCTCGCAATATATCAAGTCACTCATCCCTACATTAGATCAACTGGTATATGTGTGTTTAAATCATGGCATTTCAGGTTTGTTGATCTGACTCAACGATCACAGGGGGAACTACCTTTTTCCCCGGCTCTACAGAGGTAACTTCCCGGACTATGGGTGATCGACTTACTTACAAACTTGAACCATTACAGATGTATGTGTTTATGCATCATAACCACACGGGTTGATATCTCAAGGAAATTAATACATTAAATAGATGTGAGCAACAGCTGATGTATCTGATCCTCACACTGATCGAGGTCGTTTCAAGGCAATGAAATTTATGTTTTTGGTTTATGGTGCCTCTGCATTTATATTTGCGCCGCAGACTGTAAGACTTTACTCTTGTATTCTGTGTAATGAGTTACATTGGCTTGCAGTGGTAATGATTCTACGCGTGTGGGCATTATACAACCGATCGAAGCTGATCCTTGGCACCCTCCTCACACTCTACGCCACGAATGTCGTCTCATTTCTCGTCTATTACATTGTCTTTAGCACCCGATTTCGTCATCGAGCCGTAGGTGGGTTAAAATTGTTCATAATTGTGCCGCGAAACATGACCGAAATCCGTCTCCCTCTGGTTGTCTAGTGGGTACCGCTCAAGTGCTCGAGTTTTCGTTTTGCGTGTCAAAGGCCATTTCCACCCCCATTTGGGCACAAGCTCTGGATTCTGTTCAGATCGTTCTTGGCGCATTGATGTGTCTTCTCACTGCTATTCAATTTCTCAGAGAGGGACTTCAAATGTA
>JBBPUG010001023.1:0-12804 GCA_038094535.1 Tubosaeta aff. alveolata | reverse complement strand
GATACATGTTTGATGTTAGACGGGCTGGTTACCAGTCTAGTTTGACGTATGGTTTCTCTATCTCATGATCCATCTGTTCGCTGTACCACGTCCACGAATACAGATCTGGTGAACACTCCAAGCACGGTGATCGAGGCTTACCAATTCGAAAACCAAGCACACTTTCAAAAGCATTTGCATCTAACACTCACTCACGTTGAACGTGGTAAAAGCGGTCGTTATTCGACGGTAAAATTACGCACTTCAACAACATACATAATTATTATACAAACATCGTGAGAGCAACTGAGGTACAGATCAGAGCGACAAACCACGTTATCGCCAACGAAGTCCTAGAGAATATATCCAGAGGTAAATTTCTACCAGAGTTATCACATCGAGAAATCGGATAATAATAGTATTCCTGGCTCACCAGCATCCCCTCGATTTGAAAGATACACTTATACTATATTAGTTTTGCTGATAGGAGAATTGTACGGTCGCCTACCTGTTGTCAAATCATTTTCTGCAAGACATCCCTGGTGGAAATTTTGTACGTATTCAGTGTTTTGGGATAGACCGATCTTCAACACACCGGAAGTCGATACTCTTGGAAACCTGAGACCAAGAATCGAGACCAAAAATGGCCAGAATCTGGTTCCATGCTTTCTGCATCGCCGAATTGCGCCATGCGTTCAGGTCTGATTTGCACGCGTCGCAAAACAGCTTGTCCCATTCAGACCTCCAAGGGCAGAAGGGTTGCGCGATGATCACGTCGTCCGACCAGAGCCGATGTATGCGTATTGCACAACTGGATTGTACAACGCAACTGTCCGATACGTGCAGGCTTTGCGCGAGTCGAATGCGGAAGGTTTCGAGGACGTTTTTCGTGAGGACAAAGGCCCGCATATTTCCGTGTGACAAAGAATGGATAGTACCCTTGGATTCGTACCCATCGAGGACATGCATCAAAGGGCAGGTAACCACACACTGGTACATTACCAAAGGAAGAGGTGCTCTCAAGTCCATCTCCTGCAAGAGATTCATGATCTGAAAGTTGTGCGGATCACTGTCGGTTATTTTCGGGAATAGCTGGAGCTTTCCGTTATAGGACGACGAGATCCGAGCTGCGACGTTAAACGAGAGTTCAAACGCGCAGGATAATCTTGCTTTTGCCTCGTTGAAGAGCTGTCGTATGTCGTACTTTTCTCCTAGACGCAAGAACGCCGAGACAGCGGCAAGCGGCATTTTCTCATAAAACGGCACAGGAAAGCTAGAACAGAGTAGGCGCAATGTCAGCTGCTACTGGTGACTTTGCTGTGATCTTACCTTCTATCGTACATGGCCTTGAGCACCATCTGGAGGTCCGCGACGGAATCGTGGAGGTGTACAACTGAGCACTGTTCGATGAGTTCTTTCTCCCCCTCAGTAGGCTCAGGGCATTCGAACATGTTTTTGAAGACCTCCGAATGGACGCTCAGGATGCTGCGATGAACACGAAAATATTTTCCCTGGGTTACGAGGACAATGTTTCCGTCCGCCATCCACGGATCGAGGTGATCAGATTCTGGTTTCTGGTCTCCACTGGAGGCTACTTCACTCATGATTGGGACCTGGGTGAACACTGAGCACCAAGTTATGAAAATAATTGTCAAGGGTAGCTCACTGGCAACAGGTTGATGGTAATCCGACACTTGAAACGCTGCAAGCAGACGAGATTAAGGCGGGTTGCGAGGACACTGCGGGACTATAAATAGTAAGTAACATTGTGGGGTGTGAATCGGATGTTTATGTCGACCAATCAGAATCCTTGGCTCGAAGGTTGTCAGGCGACATTCCACAAAAGGAAGGTACTTCACATCGTCACTGTGAGCGCGGGTTCCTTGGGTTCCCGCGGCATCGCATTTGCCCCGGACCTCATCTGAGCCGCGCCGGGACTTCACTCGTTCTCCCTACTCTGTCGCCCGAGTGTCTGTCTTGCGACATCCCCTTTCCATTTAGGCATATGTTTTTATTTTTTATTTTGGTTCGTCTCTCGTACGTCTTTCCCTCACCATCCTTCCCTACGATTCTATGCGTACGAGACCAGGAACTCGAGCGGCTCAAACGGTCACGAAGGGTCTCGGGCAGCATTTCGGGTCGTAGTGGAGTGAAAAAAAGAGAGGCGAAAACAAAGAAAAGGATAACCTCTAATACGCACGCATCCGAATGCTTATTGAGGCATTGGGGGGTGATCAGGATGGAGCTCACGCCTCTCAGATGGGTAGTTGCTGTACAGCTGAATTGGTCTGAAAGCGCGTGGGAACCTCCAAAATGTGGTGAATAGGGTGACTGAGCTCGTCCAACTATCATACTACTGTCTCAAAAATTTCTATTAGTACGAACGGCAAATTCACGGAACAACGATCCCTGGTCCGACTGCTGGGCGCGATTGATCCGGCTGTCGCTTTGATTGCTGTAGTTCGGCTTCCACTCCCGACCTCGGAGCGAAGCGGCCGCCGTGTGCCAAATCTCCCATGGCAGCCGCAGTAGTGGGCGTCTGTTTCACCCTCCTTCTCATCCCTGGGCTCTGACCGTACAATCAGGTGAGATTCTGTGTGAAATATCTGACAACTGGCCATTTTATTTCTACTCAATTTAGCACTGGTTTTTGTCGTTCAACATGGCCGACGTTTCCTCAGACATGCCGCTCGAAAAGATTACTACCCGTAACTACCAACAGGAGATGTTAAACGCTAGCTTGGCCGAAAACATCATCATCGCACAGGACACTGGATCAGGAAAAACTCATGTCGCAGTTCTACGCATGAAGATTGAGCACGACCGTGAACCGAACAAGGTCTCCGCATTGCACTCGTTCGTGAACTACTGCTTATCATCTGTTACAAAGGTCTCGTGGTTCGTCGCACCAACTGTGGCGCTCTGCGAACAGCAACACAATGTAATTCAAAAAGAAATTGGATCAGTTGGACTTATCCATGGTGGGCTGGAGCCGAAACAGTGGACTGACCCTAACCTGTGGAAGGATATTCTCACAAGGAATCGCGTCATAGTCTCCACTCCCCAGGTTCTCCTCGACGCTCTCAGTCATGGGCACATTCGCCTAGGCCTACAAATCGGCCTCATTGTCTTCGACGAAGCCCACCACGCAAAAAATGATCATCCGATGAACTGCATAATGCGAAACTTCTATTTCAATCTTCCACCTCGACAGTCCACCAAAGCCAGCAACCATGGGCCTGTCAGAGAGGAGAGACCGTTCATTCTCGGCCTGACTGCCAGCCCCATGTTTGGTGGAAATGCCGCAACGGCATTCAGGTGGATCAGTATTTTCCTTACTGCTAGTTAAACCCTCTCATATTTTCCGTTAGAACGCTGGAGATGAACCTCGACAGTGCCATCCGTAGTCCTAGACTACATCGTGACGGTCTTGAAGCCCACGTACACCGACCGGTGTTCAGGCATGTGTCATACGACACCCCGTGGGCGGATAGTACCTGCCTCTTGTACTCAAAGAACTTTCAAGCACTCAGTCGAGTGGTAGAATCGATGGATATCCAGCAAGACCCTTGTATTCTCTCCCTCCGCGAAAAATTGCAAGAGTTACCCCCAGGACCCGAGAGGACTCGTCTAGATCAAGAATTATCCAAGACGATCCAGAAGAGCAATACGTATACTCACAAGGGGATTAGAGATCTTTCCGCCGCTGCTCGTGATATCTGTCTCGACCTCGGTCCCTGGGCAGCGGACTGGTACATTCATCGTGTCGTCGAGATCGCTCTCCGCAATGCCTCACCGCATGCCGTTATCACGAATGCATGGCAATCTAAAGAGAAGGCATACCTCATCGAGCATCTCCTGAACATCAATTCCACACCCGTCTCCGACGAGCCCCAAGCTATTGAAAGCGGTATTTCAGACAAACTTCGCGTACTCATCCAAACACTGGAGAAGGAGAAAGAGTGGGCCGAGTCATTTAACGAGCTGTACAGCGGAATCATCTTCGTCACGAGAAGGGACGCAGTCCTCGCGCTGGTCGCCGTCCTCGAACATCACCCTCGAACAAAGGACCAAGGCTCGTTCAGAGTAGGATGCCTCCTCGGTTCATCCGAGAGTCGCTATCGCAATGCTTTCTTAGATCTCACGCGCAAAATTCCGCGCCAATCGCAGGCCGAGACGCTGGACGACTTCAGGGCCGGAGAAAAGAACCTCATTGTCGCAACCGCTGTTGCCGAGGAAGGCCTAGACATCCAAGCCTGTGGGAACGTTATTCGTTGGGATGTCCCAAACAACATGGTAAGCTGGGCGCAGAGTCGAGGCCGCGCGAGGAGAAAACGTAGTTCCTTTGTCCTCATGTTCCAGCGTGGGGTAGATGATGTTCGGGTTGCGGGGTTCGAACAACTAGAGCGAGACATGGTCGCAGAATACAATAAGAAACGGAAGGCTCCAAAGCATCTCCCATCACCACCTTCGGAAACCGAAGACGAGATGGAGTCATGCGAATTCAAAGTCGAAAAAACAGGGTAAGCAGTTGCCCGAATCCGAGACCGTTTGTTCGCCAAGATATCCCTCAGGGCATTGCTTACCTTGCAGGCCGCTGTTTCACACCTGAACCATTTCTGTTCTGTTCTTCCGAGTTCTAGGCACACAAACCATGTCGCCATCTATGACATCGATCCTCCCGACTTACCAGAAGGCTGGCATGCTCTCGACACTCCACAACAGCAAAGCACCCAAGGGCCACAAGGACCTTTCGGTTGCACGTTGACTTTACCAAAGGGATTGCCGCCCAAGCTCCGTGTCTACACGGTCGAGCGGAAATACCTTTCAAAGCGGTCTGCATACCGACACGTGGCGTTCAAAGCCTACCTCAATCTCTACAACGAAGGACTCATTAACGATCGCTTGTTGCCTGAACCAAGCGGCATTGAGCCGGAATTGGAGCAGGACGTAAAGGAGATGCTCAAGGACATTGAGAAGCGCGACGGGACGAGCTCTGTCGCGAGCCAAATGAACCCCTGGATTCCGCGGACCGACGGGGAGAATTGGTGGTCTACGGAGATCCTGGTTGAAGGTGTTCCTTCGCTGACGCTCTTCACGCGCATCCAGATTCCTGCGCTAGGTACCGATGAGCTGCCGGTGCTATACCATCCATGGAGGGGCAAGATCGGGGTTAAACTTGGTCCAGCAAAACAAGTCTACTTGTCGCAAGAGGGATTGATGATAGCCCGAGAGTTCACCCGGCGGCTGTTTTGGAGCCTTTATGGGTCCAAATTGAAATGGGACCACCTCGACTTTGCATATCTGTTTGTTATCAACGCAGATCCGGATAGTGGCACTTGGTTGTCGCGACGTCGCTGGTCGATTGAGCAGCAGGGGAACACGGAGTCCGAGAGGTCGGTGGTGGTCAACGCGGAAGCGTTTGCTGCCAAGTATGGACACGCCACTGATCTCACCTGGGTTCGTGACGGGAGATCCTTTGGAAAGCTTTATCGCTTTGTCAGTTGGCATCACGAGAGACTCACGCCGGAAGAGGAAGAAGAAATACGCACTCGCCGACTGTATTCGCGATTTGAAGACGTTCAAGTGACATACCCCCTCCTCCTTGTCGAGTCTCTGCCGCAACGATCCAACTTCTTACTTCCCCTTCCGATTTCCGACGCACCTCCAAAACAGTGCTTCCTCCTTGCCAAATACTCTCACTTTGAGCTTGTATCTCCTGCGGAATGTGAATATTCACAAGTCATTCCATCGATTCTTCGGCGTCTCGAGACAGCCATGAGCGTCAGAACCCTACGAAAAACCCTCTTCCCTGGCGCTCCCCTCGCAAAGATACCACTCCCCTCACTCACGACTGCAATCACCGCCCCTGTCGCAGAGGACCAGACAAACTACGAACGCCTTGAAACACTCGGGGACGCTGTCCTTAAATTCGCGGTTGCGGTGAACTTGATGGCTAATTACCCATCGTGGCACGAGGGATATCTAACCAGACGCAAAGACCATGCGGTGGCAAACTCGCGTCTTGCCAAAGAAGCTATCCGGCGCACCATCTTTCGGTGGATCATCCGTACCCGTTTCTCTCCGAAACGATTCAAACCGCTGTACCTGTCCTTACCTGAGGAGCCTGCTGTTACGCCTGCGGGTCCTCCCGAAGCAACCAACGACGAGGCCACAGTGGGTGGAGGAAAAACGCGCAAAGAGGTCGAGGAGTTGTCAACCAAGATGTTGGCAGATGTCGTCGAGTCTCTGATCGGTGCTGCATATCTCCACGGAGGGTTTGACCTTGGTGTGTCATGTATCCAGCTGTTCGGCCTAGGGCTCGAATGGAACACCCTCCCGAATTGCGTGGCGACCATGCTGTCCCGCGTCGAACACACTGACGAGGTGTCGGCACAGCTGAACCACGTGGAACACATGCTGGGCTACACGTTCCGACGGAAGCTGCTGCTCGTCGAGGCGCTCATGCACGCCAGCTATCAGTTCGACGACCGAACGGTCTCGTACGAGCGCATGGAGTTTCTCGGGGACGCATTGCTGGACATGATCGTCGCCGACACGCTCTACAAGTACCCCGGCAAGACCTACGCCCCGCACGACATCCACATCCGCAAATCGGCCGTCGTCAACACGCATTTCCTAGCCTACATCTGCCTGCGATGCGCGCTCGAGGTGGACGCGAGCATGCCCGGTCCGGACGTGCACGGCGAGATCGTGATGCAGCCCAGGACGACCACCATCCGGCTCTTCCGGTGTCTGTTCCATCTGAGCCACGACATCTCCGAAGACCAGGACCTCACCTTTTGTCGGTTTGACAAGCTGAGGGACGAGATCGAGGCCATGTTGGTGACGGGACGGATGTTTCCCTGGGCCGCCCTCACGCGTTTGCAAGCGCCGAAACTGTGCAGCGACATGATCGAGAGCCTGGTCGGCGCGGTCTACCTCGATTCTGAGGGGAACATGGAGACGGTGAAGACGTTGCTCCGGACGCTGGGCGTGTTGAGTTATTTGGAGCGGATCGTACGTGATGACGTGGACGTGCTGCACCCGGTCTCGAGGTTGTCTATCTGGGCTGCACGTCAGCAAAAGGAGATCAAGTATGAGTACACGGAGGAGAAGGGACTGAATATTTGCACGATCAGCGTGGAGGGGCGGGAGGCGGTGCAGGCGAGTGCAGAAAGGAGGGGACATGCGAGTAAGGAGGAGGCTCGGTTCGCCGCTGCAGAGAAGGCGATCTCAGTGTGGGAGGTCAAGTGAGCAGAGTGCGGCGGAGCAGAAGGTCCATGTTATGATATTTGCTTTGAATTTACACGTCTGATGGAAGACCATTCTGTACAGTGCTTGGTTATGTTTAATTTATGGTTGGCCACGACTCGGAGTAAAGAGTACGTGCGAATTATAACTTAAGCGTACGAAGCAGACGCAAGCCCAAGCGGATGCCGATTAGGGTTCCAGGATCAATGCGTCATCGTCTAGCTCTTCCCAAGGACCAAGACCCAGCGCGGAGGGTAACCTTTTCCACAGCTTGTTCCTCACTTCTTCATGCCTTTTCCTCAGCTCCGCCCTGCATCCGGTACAGAGTCCGTCATCCCAGATAGGATCCCACAGCATAAAAGGGCGCTTGAGATCCTGAAAAAGACGGAGGTTGGACAGGATCGTATTGGCGCAACAGTTGCGGCACTTGCGTTCTTCACAAGCCTTTGAGCGTTGTCCGAGGGCCCGCACCATCCGCCTGTCTACCTCCGCAAGGTAACGCAGTCCGAGAATGCAGCATTGCACGTTGGGCGCGGAAAGCATGACCGTGCGTTCTTCAAACTCGTATCCGTTCGCGATGGCCGATGGAGGGCAAGCCAGGCAGCAGTAGAAGAGCGCCATGACGGCGGTCGAGAGGAGTCCGACTTCGTTCGCGATATTCATGATCATGAAATTGAAGGGGTCGCTTCCGGAAACGCGAGGAAACAAGGTCGCGTTCGCCGTCGCTGACAACTTGGACGCATACAGGAGTGGGGGGGAATCGAGCGAGAGCCGCTTCTTCGCCTCTTGGAACAGTTGATGGACAGCGTATTTTTTGCCCATGCGCAGAAAAGCTGTGAGAACAGACACAGGCATGGGGGTACTAGAAAAGAAGATGAAACTATTAGAGGATGGTCAGTGCCACTCGGCTCAGCGAGGGCATGTCGCGTACGAACCTTCTGTCGTACAAAGCCTTGAGCATGAGCTGGACATCGTCGACGGCATCGTGGAGGTGTACGACAGGACATCCGTCGATCATGTCTTCCTCAACGTCGTCTGAGTGAGGAATAGCAAACATGTCTTTGAAGACCTCGGAATAGGAGGCCAGGGTGGTGCGGTGGACACGGAAGCATTTCTCTTGGACTGTGAGGATGATGTTCCCGTCGTCTCGCCATGGTTCAAGACACTCGAGTGTTTTCGTCGCGCCCTGTGTGGTGATGGTCACTGTACGGTTTGCAGATGAATCGTCGGAGGCCATTTAAGATCAAGAATCGTGAGAGTCTTGGATTCTATGATCCACCACAATATTTGAAGCGTAGCTAGTGCAGAGAACGACAGAACACGGGACAAGTTCATTCATTGGGTTCACTACTAGATAACACAGACAATCCGCCAAACCCCCAATAGTGTCGGACTCCCTGTCTGGTTACTAGACTACTATGAGGTTGCCGAGCTCTGTCGACGAATCTTATCGGCCAGACTTTTTGGCCGGTTCATACCGATCTCCACCCGATCTGGACTGAGAGGCTCCGGATATTTAGCGCACAGAGCAGAACATGTGGACGTGTTGGGTATCATGTCAGCAAGCATGAGCACACGGAGTAGGGATTCTGCAAATCAGAGTGGAGGGTGCACGCGAGTGGAGAGTTACATCATACTACAGTTGAGCGTCTGCCAGGTACAAGGATCGATTATCATTCTCTTCACCATTAAGCTTCTGGTTAGGCAACCAAGACGAAAGGGTAACATATACAGCTTACGAGTCGGAGAGGGTGCCCCAAACTGGTATTCACTGGTCATCGACATCCGCGATCACTGACGCCTTGTCCAAGTCCTCCCAAGGGCCGAGCCCCAATGCGACAGGAAAGCCCTTCCACAACCTGGTCCTCGTTTCCTCATGCCTTTTCCTTAGCTCCGCTCTGCACGCAACACAGAGACCAGCGTCCCAGGAAGGGTTCCACACAGAAAAGAGGCACCTAAACTCTTGAAACGAACGAACGAGAGGCAGTACCGCAAAGGGGCATGAATTGGCATTGGCATATCCGAATCGGTTCAAACAGTTCGCAGGCAGCAGCGTCAGGGACCGTATCATCTGTCTTTCCACGTCTGCAAGGTAATGTTGGGCAAGGAAAGAGCAGCGTTGGTTGGAAGGAGACAGCGCGAATCGTTTGCCACTGCACAAGTATCCATCTGCGATGAATGCCGGAGGAGAGACGAGGCAGGCAAAAAACGACGCGACAACGACTACCGACAGGACACCGGCCTCGCGTGCAGCGTTCATGACCGTGAAGTTGAGCGGGTCATTGCCGCTGATCCGGGGAAACAAGGCGATTCGCGTCTTCACCGAAAACGTGGAAGCGAGGACGAGTGTCGACACGCAACCTAGCGAGAGCCTTCTTTTTGCCTCCTCGAGCAACTGGCGCATCTCATATTTTCGTCCCATGCGGATGAACGATCCCAGCACGGAAACAGGCATGGGAGTATTATAGAAGAAAACGAAGCTTGATGGGAAGTGAGTGCCAATGAGCACGGGACGAAAGGCCTCTACCTTCTGTCATATAGAGCCTTGAGCATAAGTTGGACATCGTCAACGGCATCGTGAAGTTGTACGGCAGGACAGCCGTCAATAACGTCTTCCTTGGAATCCTCATCGTGGGGAAGGGCAAATATGTCTCTAAAGACGCTGGAATATGAACCCAGGATGGTACGATGGACACGAAAACATTTGGATTGGACGACGAGGACGATGTTGCCGTCGTCCAGCCATGGCTGAAGACAATCAACCGTTTTTTTCTCGCCCTGTGTGATGACGGTAACTTGACGACTTGCACGTGAATCGTCCGAGGCCATCGGCGTGTGCGAAGGACCGTGAGAGCGTTATGTGGACTCGGCAATGTCCGAAAACTGTACAGTTTATCCCGCTTACCGATAGCCATACGATCACGCCGAGTTTCCTCATCGTCGACAACATGGGCAAAGGTGCGTCGTCACCAGTCGACACCGGCGACACTCACCCAACACATGGCCAGTTCACGGATCTCTTGCGCGTGCCGGTAAGGTCAAGTCGCAAACACCAAAGGTTGAAAAGCAGGAGAAGAAGAAGAACCCAAGGGGCCGTGCCAAGAAGCGCATGCTCTACAACCGCAGGTATGCGAATATCCTGTGTGTCTATCTGCATTTCTGACGATGTTTGTGTAGGTTCGTGAACGTTACGACGCTCCCCGGAGGCAAGCGGAGAATGTATGTATCTTACTCTCTCACAATGCTCTCCTGACGTCGCCCTCAGGAACCCCAACCCAGAAAAATAAACTGGTCTTGTACTCGGCTACATCCTACATGGCGGAGTAGCTTTGGAGAGTAAACTCTGGAGACAGACAGAGCGTCCCTTTCTTTGTTTTTATACATCGCATGTTCATTATTCTTCTGTCATGCTACGATTATGCGCTCTGACATGCACAATGTAAGCCTGATGTTATCTACTCCATATCGCAGAAGCGATGGCGACCACATCCCTCATCTCCGCTACATCATGAACTCTCACGACGCTTGCACCCTGTTGAACAGCACACGCAACAGTCGCAGCCGTCGCCCACCCTCTTTCCTGAGCAGTCGTCTTCCGCCCTTTGTACGCCCCCTCCACGTCCGGCCGCTCCAGTATCACCCCCAACATCGACTTCCTCGACGCCCCAAACAACAGCGGATACCCAGCCAACGCATTCCCGGGTTCGTCCGCCGTCACCCTGCTCAGATCGCGCATCAGCCCAAACTGATCGTCCACCGGCTTGCTAAACCCGATCCCCGGGTCGACGATGACGAGCCATCGACGCACCCCGCCCGGTCCACGTACGATCCGGTCCACCTTGCATCCGAGCTCGGCTTGGATCCCGGAAACCAACCCCCCCGGATAACCACTATAGTCCTTGTTCGCACCTGCGTCCCCGCGAGAGTGCATCAGCACCACTGGGACGCCCAAGTCCCTCGCCACGCGTCGCATCTCCGCAAGGTGTGCGTCAGCCGCGTCGTCGGGCGGGTAGGTGGGACCTGTAAAGGCGTGCACGTCGTTGATGCAGTTCGCACCCGCCCGCACGGCTTGCTCCGCGACCTCCCAGCGGAAGGTGTCCACAGATAGAAGCACGTTGCGGACGGCCTCGTCGTCGTGCGCGCGGATGGCTTGTATGACGGGGACGACTCGCCGGACTTCCTCCTCAGGGGAGACGTAATCTGCTCCGGGACGAGTCGAGTACCCGCCAATGTCTATGATGTCGGCACCGGAGCGGACTGCAGCACTGGCGTAAGCAATGGCAGCCGGAAGGGTGTTGTATTGAGCGCCATCAGAGAACGAGTCAGGCGTCATATTGAGTGTCGCCATAAGACGGGTCTTGCGTGGGCCTCGTTGATGTTTAGAGGATAGGTCTATTGAGAGAACCGTCCAGTATTTCGACGTCGGATGCGTTTTTACGCCGTGGACGTTTGTGATCGTAGTGTCGTCTGCGGGGTATTTTGGGAACGGTATCACTTTTGACATTGGGAAATCATTCTCCGTGCGGGAGGACACCAAGGCGTCTAGTAGTTCGCGCATTGTCTTATTCCGTGCGGGGTGTACAAAGTGTGGCATCACGCTATTTTCCAAGGGCTAAGCCCGCATGATGAATATACAAAACACGCCGACTCACTCGTTTAGCGGCCGAAGCACGAATTCGCGTTCGCATAGTCGCGGATGGGGAATAACAAGTTCGCCAATCAGATTGTCCAAGTTCGCTCGGCTCTCTGGAGGGCGCGTGTCCAGAAGTTGATCGCCGTACGTTAGAATGTCGAGATCGACCGCTCGCGGCCCGAATCGCACGCTCGGCACTCTGCCAACTGCACTCTCGATCTCCTTCACCAAGCGAAGAAGTTCCAAGGGAGACAGGTTTGTTTCGATCTAGAACAGAAACGGTCAACGTGGCTCGATAGGACGTTGAGATAGACATACAATACAGGCGCAGTTAACAAAGCGAGGCTGGTCGGTGACATACATCGGGGCAGTCTCGTACAAGAAACTAGTATCCACGACCGCTACATGAGCGCTTTCAGGAAATTCGGCGACCAAGGTCCTTGGTATTTCGAGGAGACGCAGTGCGGTCTCGATGTTGAAAAATCGATCACCGAGATTCGAACCGAGCGCGAGCGCGACAGGATACATTGGTGTGGGAACGTTTTCAAGCACTGTCTCGAGACGTGTCGGCGTAGTTGGTGAGCGGTTGATAACTCCACGCGACGAGTTTCGAGTAAGTATGCGGCGACGGCGCTGAACATTGCAGCGCTGGAGACCGCCGGCGATATGACGTTATATCTGCACATTTATTCCGCCGCGCTTTTTTATCCTGCCGCGCTCCGAAAAAGGATCTCGCCGCGCTTTTTTGTCCTGCCGCACCCCAAAAGCCCCGCGCTTTATTGCCTGAGCACCATCATGACCCGGACCAGAGCTCCCTGGTCATTACAGGTACTGGGCCAGCCAACCCGCCAACCCGCCGTACCCATACCTGTGGCCCCGACGATGGGGGCGATGGAGCGAAACGGTGCACCCGCTGCCACCACCGCCATCACTACGAC
>JBBPUG010001022.1:0-12812 GCA_038094535.1 Tubosaeta aff. alveolata | reverse complement strand
TGCTAAACATGCTTCCAGTTGCTTGTGTCTGTATGGGATGTATCTCTTCTGAAGAAATAGATAATCTAGAGCCAGTGGCAAAATTGCCACTTGCACGATTCTTGCTGTTGACACCAGGTGGTGGAGAGGTTGTTGAACCCCACGTTGGAAACGTTGAGAGCCGTTTGAAGAAGCCGGACTCGCCACTAAGTTGTGGAACCAACCGAGGGAGAAGTCCACTCCCGCTGGAAGGGCCGTATGTTGCAGAGGAGACTGGCGAACTTAAAGGCCCGGTTCCGACTGGGTTACCTCGTACTTGATCCATAAACTGTCGCTTCTTCTCCGGCGACATGGAGTTCAAATTTGCCCTTGCATCACCCTTGACACCCAATAGGTCCTGGAAACGAAACCTCAGCATTCCGTTCAAGCAACTACTTGCTGCTCACCAGACAACGTTCAAACTCTTCCATGTCAACCTCACCCAAACCAACGTTTTCTCCCATCGCAACACTTCCTCCTGTATTCTGTTGGACGAGCAAAGGTTCACTGACGCTCTTCCGACTCCCAGCTGGAGTGGCGATGACCGCCGAGGTTGTCGCAGGCGAAGGCTGGGACCAGCCCG
The DNA here is from genome assembly GCA_038094535.1 of Tubosaeta aff. alveolata. Taxonomy (NCBI): domain Eukaryota; kingdom Fungi; phylum Basidiomycota; class Agaricomycetes; order Boletales; family Boletaceae; genus Tubosaeta; species Tubosaeta aff. alveolata. The sequence continues at coordinate 12,211 of JBBPUG010001022.1, read as the reverse complement.
CCAAAAAGCTCGTGAGCCGACTTTGAGCGATAGAGCCTCGCCACTCGAATGACCCTGGCACGGGCGCGGTCGTGAACAGAGCCGAAGAGCCAGCACTAGACTTGCTTTGCCTAGCAGTCCCTCCCCCCTCCTCGTCCGCAGAGCTGCTCGCGTCAGTCGAGGCCGAGGAACGTGACTGGGAGGAAGAGGAACGCGGTTTGCGGTGAAACCATTGGTCCGGAATGCAAAACCGGATGGTCGGCGGGTGGCCGGAAGACCTCAAGGTGTCGACCATGAGCGCGGCATCGGGGAGTTGTGTAGCTTACCGTCCGAGTCAGACCTTTGTGTTAGGCATCCATGAACGGCTCACCTTGGTTGCCAGAGAGCATCTCGAGCACATACTCGACCCGTCCGCCTCCACCACGTGAAGAAGGGAGTGCCCTGAATAGGCCAAGCTCTTGAACGACGTTGCTGACGACGTCCTCGACGGTGGCCTCCTTGCCAAAAAAGACGGTCCATTCGAAACCATCGTTGATCTCCGGCACACGCAGGAATGAAAGCAACAGTGAATGGAGTGGGTGTCGGGCGACGAGCCGCAGCGCTGGCGCATGTAACTGAGGGGGCAGCGAGAACACAGAGGACCGCTTCGGAGGTTCCGCTGCATCAGGGCTCGGGAGTGAGGCGATGAGAGACGCGGGTTCGAGGATGCCTGAATCACGGAGATGCAGCCCTGAACGTAAATAACGGGCGTAGGTCGGATATCTGGCTAAGATCTCACCGTCACCAAGAGCCAGCAGTTCTCTTTCATCCCACAATCGACCTGGTTTTTCCTTGCGCACGCGCTGAAGCGCCCAGACGGCAGGTGCCACGTCCGAGAGCACTGTACACTTGACTTGGTCTGATTCGACCAGTGTTTCGATAAGGTCCTGTGCTGTGGTATCCGCTGATACAGAGGGGTATTGCAAGCTGCCGTCTAGCAACAACACTGGAACAATCGGGACATCCTGGTCGTTTGTTGCCATTCCTTGTTGAAGTGTTTACGATTGAGTTGGCCTGCTGGCATGCCGCATGGATGTCGGATGTTGCGGTAGTAACCAACAGTCAAGTCACCTCACCGTGCGACGTGCAATCAAATGACGACTTGCCCATGGACGAATCAGAGATTTGATTCACACAAGATTACAACAACAAAACAGCTGGGTATTCTGACATACAGATCGACGACGACGAACCAAGATTTAACCCCACCATCAAGGATGGGAGGACTCCCCGCCTTCCGTATCCACGGAAGGATGGACCATATAGTACACTCGATCGTTCTCTCCACCCTGTCCGGAGGAAGAAGATTGTTGTATCGTTCCATCACTGGCAGATGCGGGCAAAGATTCCTGTACGTCCCCGCGAACCTCCAAGAGGAACTTGTCCTGCGAATACAGTAAGTCAATAGTGTTGCAATGAGGAAACCAAGTTGCCATACCTTGACCAACTTCCTCAAAAGTTTCGTGATGAGCTCCTTTTCGTACTCTAATTCCTCGACGTCCTGTAACTCCGATTCCTTGAGTTCAAGGTACCAATCAATCAGCTCGTCCCTGTCGATCCCTTGACCTGTCTCTCGTTCCACCGCAGAAATGTGTAGTACCACCAAACTTTGCAGTGTCATATACCTGTCGTGGGTGATAACCATTCGTGGCCTTGGCTGCGGCGGGGCAGGGGCGGGCACTTCTGGCAAGGCGCTCCCCACGCGTGATGACGGTCCACCACCGCTGCTCGTCGCCATGCGGCCCAAGGAACTTTCTTCGGCAGCATCCATCGCCTCAATCTCGGCCGATGACATTACCACATCCTGGCTCTCGTCAAGCTCGCTTCCTGGCTGTGCTGCGTTTCCAGTGGCACCACGCTCGCCGTCGGGCTCTTCTTCGTCAATGTCTATATCGTCCTGCTCGACGTGGATGATGGATTGCCGCAACAGAGTATAGGCTTCGCGCACGAACGCCGGGGTTATCTCAGATGTGCAATTCGCGCGGGCAATGGCTTCGCTAAGACGGATCATGCTTTCCAGCTGTCGGACGGTAATCCGATACGAGTTTCGACCTACGCCGCTAGCGTCATCTTGCCTCAAGATTCTGTACTTCTCAACCAAGACTTCCGCTGCTTCGGGTGTAAGCTACGAGCAGTCAGTAATGTCCTCCGACCCATCCATATTCCTTACTTTGGGGTTGAATGTCCGCGCATAGCGAATATACCGCTGCAGGGCTTCTGTGCTGAATTCCGGGTTGATGGCCTCGTCCTGAAAACGATGGACATTAACGATATGCTTGGCGATGTTCAAGTCCGTTCGTTCATCGCACTCATCGAGGACAACAAAGAACATATCGAATCTGCTCATAATTGGTGCACTCATGGCGAGGTTTGCCCTGAGCGTTTTCTTCCGATCGTATCGTCCTCCGAGAGGATTCGCGGCAGCCAAAATCGACGTCCGTGCATTGAGGGTGGCGTGGATACCAGCTTTGGCGATGGATATTGTCTGCTGTTCCATTGCTTCGTGGATGGCCACTTGATCGGAAATGTCCATCTTGTCGAATTCGTCAATTGCGCATATACCATTGTCTGCCAGCATCAAGGCACCGGCCTCAATGGTAAAGTCGCCTGTTTCTTCGTCCTTCACGACTGCCGCTGTAAGACCAGCAGCTGAAGACGCCTTTCCAGACGTATATACTGCGCGAGGTAAGAAGGAGCAGATATATCTGTAATATATATCCTAAGTTTTGTGCTTGTGCGACGCAATGGGACTAACACTCACTTGAGGAACTGCGACTTCGATGTCGAGGGGTCTCCGACGATGCAGATGTTGATATCGCCGCGCAAATGCATCCCTTCGGCGGTCTGTTTGTGTACGCCACCCATCAATTGCAATAAGAGCCCCTTCTTGACGATCTCGTGGCCATAGACCGTTGGAGCTATGCTCTCCACCAGGCGTGAGTAGATGTGGTCCGCGTCGATCATACTTTTGAGCTCATCGAATTCGGGCTCGGTCAGTGATCTGAGGAAAGCTTGTCCATCCTCTTCACCGTCCTCCTCTTCTCCACGAACATTCGTTCCGCCCTTTATTGAATATCAGTCGTGGCATCCACACGCATATATGCTACTTACTCGACCATCAGCATCGTGTACCATGCATGCCAAGAACGCTGTTTTGTACTGCAGATCCCGCACACCGAGACTTTTAAGGCCTGTCACACCACTGGAAACACCTCCCGTTGCAGCGTTGGCACCGCTTTTACTCGCCTCGCGCATAAGCTGCGCCTTGTTTCCACCGGGCAGTCCAAGCTGGCTCACGTCTGGGACAACGATGAACGTTCCTGTAAATACACATTTATCTCCGGCTTTTGCCCGTTCAACGAGCTCAGACCGAAGAATGACATCCAGAGATCGAGGCATAGAACCAGTTGGTATCTCGGAAGGGTTTTCCTGAATGCGAACCTTTTGCCAATCCGTAAATTTGGAACTGTCGATCTGGAGTTGCCATGCAGTGCGGTTACCGCAAGTCGGATTGGGACACAAGCTGGGCTGCGTATCTAATAATTAGAAAGACACTTTGGAGACAGATCGCGAAATCGCACCTCGGTATACTTGAATTGTTGTTCTATCTCATTGACAAGGCCACCACAAACCTCGCAAACGAAACTTCCGTACAGTAGTTCAGGCCGTACCTCGCTCGTTCGCGTCACGGTGCCACTGATACTCATCAGCGTGCCGATTTTGTCTGTGCGGAGATTCCGAATACCGGATACCAAGGGAAGGTGATAGAACGCAATGTTGAATTCGCGAGATTGGAGGTTCGAAGAGTCCGTCGTAGCAGCGGTCGGGTTTATTTTGAGATATTCGGGTTCATACTCTGCGACCAAGTTGTGAAGCGCGCGCCGTAGGTATGGAAGGAATCTGTAATATTGCTTTTGAACTGCGTCGGCGAGAACATCGTCTCTTTGCAAGAGGTGACCGTAATCGACGTAGAGTGTCGTGATTTCGTATTCTCGCATGGTATGGATCTGCTGGACATACACCAGCTCTCCATCTGCCACTTCGGGTAGGCCACCGTCAGAGGCAGGCGTAGACGGTAATGCGACATCCTCAGTGAACCTAGACCATGACATGGTTACGAGGAAGAACACATCTGCGCGAACACTACGCACGTTTTCAGGAATGTCTCAAAGCTCTCGCATACGCTCTCGCCCACTGCATCTCTGACCATTGGGACATCTCCGCCTGGCTGATTTCTTGGTCTCCTCCTACGTCTAGCACCTGTTTCATCTCCCTGGGCTTCTTGTGCTTCGCTATCGCCAAACGCCAGGGCATCCGTTGCTGGTCGTCTAACCGACCTCGGGGTGCCGTTGGACGACGCCGTCGGATTTGGTGCGCTACTCGGCGGTAACGACGATCTTGGGGCGGGTGGCGACGACAAGCCGTCCGAGTCCATCGTGATATCAAAAAGTCAAGAGGCGATCTCGCGACGCGACCTTTGCGCGAGAATGCCTGCCCTAAACCAACTGGCTTACCCGCGGCATCACGTGTCTCCCTGTCTGTCCGATTAAATGATGGTGTCAATTAATGAGATTTGGACCCATAGCTTCACTACGAACCCTACACTTTAGCCTCGCCATGACCGCAACGGACGACTCCCTGGAGACGTTAGACCCCGCCTATGTCGCAGATATTCTCTCCAAACCACCATTTGTTCAAATATCAGGCGTCTGCAACGTTCGGGATCTAGGGTCCTACTCTACAGCCACACCGAATCTCATCACGAAGCCCGGTTATGCATTTCGGGGCGCAGAGATATCCCACATCACAGAGCAAGGTCTCTTCTCTTGGTTGATATGAGGCTGGTATACCTCCTGATACCATATTTGCTAGGCATTCAGCAGATGAGAGCGCTCGGAATTACTACTGTATTTGACCTTCGATCGGACCCGGAGATGCAGAAATTTAACAGCCCAATACCCACTATTGAAGGTGTACAAATACTGCGTGCGCCTGTCTTTAAAGGCGAGGACTACAGCCCAGAAAGCATGGCGAGGTGTGTTTGCCGCGAGGCGCTCCACACGTTTCATTCACAGCCTTCCTTCCGTAGACGATTTGAATTGTATGCAAGCGGTACTACAGAGGTAATACGAGCGCTATGACTCACGAGAAGGTCGCCACTGACCGCTCTATAGGCATTCATGAAATTATACTCTCAAATATTTGATCACGGGGGTCGTGCTTTCGGCACAATCCTGCGACACGTACGGGATAAACCAAACGTACCTTTCCTATTCCATTGCACAGGTCCGTAACGGCGTCCCGACGCTTAACGCTCATCAAAGTTGATAGGGACTCGCTAGCGGGGAAAGATCGCACAGGGGTCGCGGCTGCAATTATTCTTAGGGTACGTTAAACCCGAACGAAAGGCGCCCAGCTGTCAACGCTCATCTTCGTATAGCTCGCAGGCGTGGAGGACCATTTCATCTGCTACGATTATTCCTTGACACGAATAGGCCGTGAGCCAGATCGAGAAAGGGTCCTCAGACGTCTTTCAAAAGAGCCCTTGTTTGCGGCCAACACCCCACTTGCACTCCGGATGCTTACATCCCGGTAAGTGCAAGTGACGACCCTCTTCGCTCGCACACTTAGGGCCAGTGCATACGGTAACAGGTATGAAACAATGCGCGCTACGCTGAATCTACTCAGGGACAAGTATGGTGGCGCGGAAACTTATGTGAAGAATTTCTGTGGACTGAGCGACGGTGATATATCTATTATTCGATCAAACTTGGTCATATCTGCGAAGGCGCGGATGTAAAGGTTATCCGTTTGTCTTGCTGGTCTATTACAGTTTATCCAGGGGATATACATAACAGGATAATCATGAAACCATTTCCACCGCCGAATCTCAGACTCTTAGTCTTCCCCCTTCTTCAGGGTCCTAAGCATATGGGAATGAGCAGATACAGAACAGGTTCCACTATGACGCCTCACTTTCCCAGAGTAATCAAAGTCTATCAGACATCATGATGGTGCACCCCGAAGATGAATCCCATGAACTGTCCGTGACATAAGGCATACAGTACCAACTTTCCAAAGCAGTCGTGAAAGAAACGTCACAAGTCCCACAAAAAAAGAATGTCTGACCGCCCCAAGCCATCCTCAACCCTTGCGCGGACTCAACGTGACAGACCCCATCCCCGTCCGTCGTTGCTTCTGCTGCAACGCCAATCCACTCGACGAGCCCATCACACCCGACAGCGACGTCCCCTGCGCCGTCATCGCCGTCGCCAACAACCCATTCTGCCGCGCCTTTGGATTCAACGGCGACAGCGCCGGCCGCCCCCCCGCTGCCGTCAACGGCGCCGGCTCCGCACCCGCTACCCGTCGCCGCACCGAAGGACCTAGGACACTACTCCCACTCGCCTCGCTCGGCTTCGTCGTCACCTCAGTCGCCTTATCAAACCCGCTAAACGGGAGGCTGTCCGCGCCGAGCGCCTGTCGACGCGCCTTCTCATGCTTGGCTTGCACTGCCCGAAAATGGCTCAGTAATTCCTGCCATTTTATTTCGCTCTGTCCAATCTTGGAGCGCGCGGCGATCGACGGGACGGTCCTGCCCGGTTGTCAACGACATGCGTGTCATGAGAAGACATTGCGATTGGCAGACGTACGGTTTGGGTGCAATATGTAGGAAACCGGCCGAGTTGACAGCGTTGAGGCGATTTCGAAGCGATACGAACGCACTGCTTTGGGGCAAGAGCATGAGGAGTCCGTATAGGCACTTGAACAAGTACGGATAGCGGTCAGGCTCCAGGAGTTGAAGGCGAAGATCTTGAGTTGCTCGGCGTCAGTCGGCGAACATCGTGAGATGGAAAGGCATTACATGTGAATACGGGGGACTCGATCAGTTGGACAAGTTTATCAATTTGCACCAACATAGCAACAGTCATTTCGAGGTCGGCACTAGGCATCAGTGAGTCGGTAAGCTAACACATGAGCAGGTTTGTCGCACAATATCGATAACAAATTAGAGGCATGCTCATACGCCTGCGCTAATAAACATAGTGAGAATACAGACACTGCATTGTGACACCAAGACCGGTAAAGCGTTGTAAACAACGCTTGTCCGTCTTGCTAGTAAATACAAATCAATCAGTCGCAGTCAAGCATGCGAGCCACGACACGCACCCGAGTCTCCACACTCTTCAGTCGTTTCCTGAACTCGGCGAGTTCCGGTGATGTCACAAGGATCGTATTGAGCTTCTGTACGATATCGCTGGCAAACTCAAGATCCTGCACGCCGTCAGCACACGACGCTATAATTAGAGGATGACGGTGATACCTCCTCTTTCTCCAGAATCTCTGCAAACGTACGGTATATCCGTTCGGTGTTGAGATTCAAGCAGAGCTGCCGGATAATTAAACTTCCCCGTGCTTCCAGTAATTTCCTATCCGTGCTGAACAACTCCAAAAGATTCATCATAAAGACACGGAAGTAACCCTCTTCTGAGCTGGAAGAAATCTGTGCGAGAAGCTGCAGGTCGTGTTTGATCACCTAGAGAACCGAGCTTGAGACGGCTACAAGGAAGCCTTGATAACAAACCAACCTCCTCAGATGGGTCTGACAGTGTCTTGAGTAGTGCGGGGAATGTACCATCTTCCATGGCAAGTATCTCCGATAAGATGAGCCAAAGTGGCCACAAGGTCTTTTGGAACGATTGCACACCTTTTTAGGAGCCTTCTGGTGGAGCATGATGAGCCATTGTAACGCCGCTACCCTTGTCTGCTCATGTTCACTCAAGAACTGTACCGTCAATTCGTTCACAGTTGCTACGTAATCAAAGACGTCTTCATCCTCGGGCTGTTCTTCTTGAACAGGCGACGGTAACGTTGGGGCAGCGGCGGCAGGTACGGGTGGACCAGATGTGCTAATCGAAGATGTCCTGGACTGCGGACGGCTAGGGACTTCGGGAGCTGCGGGAACAAGATTACCAGTACGAGACTTCGGAGTCTGAGGTTTATCTGATGCAGGCTGAGCATCTGCAATCGACTCGGGTGATGATAGGTCCCTTTGGGGTGCAGCTTGAACGGTGGGCTGACGAGATGGAAGTGCGGTTGCGGGAGGGGTTGGTGAACCAGTAAACGTACGAGTAGATGTTGTCTTTTCGATGGTAGACTGTCGGGATGGTTTGTCCTCAGGGTAGGCTAGGTCTTGGATGACCTTTGTGAGGAGTTTATTCGTTCGTATTGCCGCAGACTGGATCATGGGAACGTGATGGGCAAGATTGGGTAGAATGGCGGGAATGAGACGAGGCGTAAACGGAAGCATCACTTCTTGTGCGAAACCCAAAAATTCTGCCAGCCACCTGAGAGCTGTGGATTGCTGTATTTCATCATCTGTTAAACGATAATCTTAGTAATAAAAATCGCTCGCGACATGGGAGCTAACGTTGTCCATCTAGCTGCAGAATCAGGATTTCAATTACTGCTGGGTAATCTATCCGAACTCCTTGTCCGGGTACCCATGCTACAACTGGTAAGTAGAAATAGGATGAGAATGAGGGACACACCACCTCCGGTAGTTCGATTGTCCTTCTCGGGTTTTTGCTCGCTCGACTCGCCGTCGTGGTCATGTGTGACATCACCCTCGTGGATAAACAAAGCACGCTCCGAATGTGAAAGGCTACTATCAGGAAGCTTTTCCTCTGTTCGACGGTGTTCTGAAGACTCCACGAGGTCTTCTTGGCGGTGACGAAGCGCGCTGATGTCGCGTATTTCGCGAAGGAAGTCTGCCAAGATGTTTTCCGTGGCAACACGGACATCCTCTGTAGGATCGGAGAGGTACTTTCTAGGTGTAGTTTTTCAGCAGTAAGGGGGCACTATCTTAAGAGGGACTAACAGGAGACCATCAAGGAAATCGGGAAGATAAGAGACAAGTTCGAGTTCCGGTATTGAATCGAGGACGGTGATCCAAGATACAAGGTAGGTCCGGGTGAACGGACTGACGACATAGATGCGTTCCTGAAGCAGGGGAATGAATCGAGCAAGCGAAAATGCCTTTCTGGGGGCCGAGTTAGCACTGAAGAGGGAATCGTCGGGATATGGTACAAGTATGCTCTGCTCCTGGAAATCGTATTGACTGCGTATTCTTTCCGTTTCCGGATACTGAGGGATATACACAGAGGCGGTTTCGGCAACAATATCCTTCAAAAGACGGTCAAGGAGCTCAGCACCATTTTTGACAGACAATTCGGAATCTGCAGCAAGCTAAGGTGCGTCAGAGGCGGAAATATGGGTGTTATAAGCGAAATACCTTGCTGAGGGCATCAAATATAGGGTTGAAATATACAAGAACCTCGCCCTTGGAGACCTTGGCGATGTTGTACAGGCATTCGGCGGAGAAGTATCGTATCCTGTTCTCTGGGTCTGTGAAGCAGGCGAGAACAGGCTCAATGAACTTGTCCATGTATGGGGCGACGTCAACGCCGAGTGCGATAGCGGTACCGGCGAGACCGATGAGGCCACCATTCCGGATATGTAATGCGTTCGAGGCATTACTGAACATATCCACAAGCTGGTCTATGATTTGGTTGATACGACGGTGGTCACCTTGTTGATGGCATTCGCGAATCTGCCTGGGCAGCGGTGTCTGAGTGAGTCGACGTAGTGTAGACGAGTAGCATTACTTTTCAAGCTCGAGTGCTGCAGCCTTTCTCTTTTCATAGATTTTGTCAACGAGTTGCTTGGCCACCGAAGACTCTGCGACTATCAGCAAGTGAAACCTGACCACGACGAACACTCACCCATGGAGATGATGGTACACAAGATCTGGAGTCACGTGCAAATGCCAAGGGATTGTTTAATGAATTATTATTTTCCGTTTTAATTTAGCTTACTTAGGGACCCCAAAATAAGGTTTATTGTCTTGGCCATGGCTTTTATCGCGCGTCAGTTCAGCCGACTTGTGCTCGTCCCTTGGCCCTCTCTTGTCACTCATTTTCTTGTTCATCACTACTAATTTCCTCTCATGCTAGTCCCACTTTCTCATAGGTAAGTGGGCTTGTTCTCGCTCCTTGTTCGCCTCCTGACTCGCCGTAGATCTGGCAGCTGCGAATCGCCTAACCCTACCAATACTTTAACGAGCCGACTGAACAAGCTTCTCAACTCTTCGGGTCAAGGCTATACTCTCAGTCTGTGTGCCGGACAACAATACCCCCTCACTGCCCCCCTCCTCTTCACCGCGCCAAATCAGGAAATCAGCACCTCTGGTTATCCATCAGACTCTACAAGAGCGACGCTGGTCGTCAGCGGCACAAACCAAACTACTGCCGTGGATGGAACGTGTGCCGATTGCGACGGTGTCAAACTTCGCAACCTGCAGGTGACAGATTTCCTGGCTCCCTTGTTTTGTCTCGTCTCTCAAACGTGCTCCTAGATCAATGGCACACGTCTTGGTGCTCCACCGATAGCCGGAGGCGCAAACATCGAAATGGGTGGCTCTAACACGGGCCAAGTGATTGAATACGTTCACTCCTACGATCCACGGGGTTGGTCCTGTCTCCACGTGGCGCAAGGAGACCTCAGCTGCACGGATACCACGGTCCAAAACAACGATATTGGCCCGGCGGGGTCCTCCGCCTTCCAACAATGGGCGGATGGTATCAGCGTGGCGTGCCGCAACAGTGTGATAAAGAACAACATGGTCAATAACCCGACAGATGGTGGTATTGTTCTTTTCGGATCACCGGGTACCCGTGTGGAAAACAATACAATCTGGGTGGAGACGGTGAGTTCCGGGCATCGTGTTCCCTCGGAGATCTAAGGACAGTTTCCCATAGCAAACCCTTTTGGGAGGTATCAACTTGGTAGACGTCGACCCGTATGGCGGAGACTACGACGGAGTCGTAGTAACCAACAACATCATCGCTGGTGGGTTCGCTTCTCAGACTGCTCAAGGGTCAGAGACAGACGGGACGAATAGCAACAATACTGTTATCAAGCGAGTTTCCTCCTCATTACCTCCGACTTCTAAGAATTGATCGTGGGCCTAGAATCGGCATCGCCATCGGCCCTAGGGTCTGGTTTGGCAATCGATACGGCAACAACGTTAGCAGTGGCGCAACGGTAGAGAACAACCAGCTCACAGGGGCATTTAGCTATGGCATTGCCATGAGCTCCGCCACGAACTTCACTGTCGAGAACAACGTCCTCGTCGGAAACACGTCGTTCATCGGTGTGCGGGGCCCGAATTGCACTGCCGATGACCCCACACCGACTCCCGCTGCTTTCGTGGCTGACTTCAGCGCCATCCAAAAGACTACGACACAATTCGGCTTCACCAATATCTCAGACGCTGATCATCTGACATGTGTTCAACCTCCTTCTGGCGGTGATTTCTGGCCATTTGGCGGGAATCCTGGTTCTAGTTCTCCACCAGTCAATCCCCCTGAAGCAGCGCCGACGACGAGTTCTGGCCCCTCAACCGGCACGATTGTAGGCATTGTTATCGCAGCTATTGCAGCCGTCATTCTTTTGGGAGTGATAACCTGGTTTGTGCGGAGATGGGCCTTGAAACGGTCGGCAGTGGCCAAATTGCACCCTCCAAACGCCATCTACACCCGGCAACTGGACTAGGCTTAGATCCATCTTATCTGCTTTGTTCTACACATTTACGCTCTGGGAACTCTCGGACATCTGCTAGATCACGCTATTTATGGTAGTGAGTTCGACGCACATCTAACCTTCACACTGTACACAGCAAACTCTTCATCATTTTACCATGGACATACTTACTGTTTAAACATGGGTTTCTCTCATTATGGGTGTATGGGAATAACATGTTCTTGGGGTGAAAACTTATGACGTAGATTTCGAGAAAGCCTGGGAGGTATTACCTCAACTGCAGAAAAACCTTGCCCATACGGATAGATGCTTACCGTGCAGCCGCTTGAAGACACGTGAAAGGCTGTGGACGGCGATCAAGTTATTATCCGGCGGAGGTGAGCAAGGTTAGGAGTGCTTCCCTGAGCGGATGGAGGCGGACTCCACGTTGAGATGGTGTGGTGGCGGGTGTCAGTGAGAACATGTCGGAAATTTCTTTTGCACATGATAATGCCGCCGGCTTACCATTCTGGGCTGAGCCATGAGAATGTATATTATAAGGCTTTGTAATAAGCCTTAGACCATGCGCATGGAAGTTACCGATGTGGCT
>JBBPUG010001021.1:0-12824 GCA_038094535.1 Tubosaeta aff. alveolata | reverse complement strand
CATCCTAGCAGCGGGGGTGGGTGAGTCATTGCTGACGGGGGCAAGAGGGTGCCGCCCTCTTGCCCTCGTCACCAGTATTGTGGTGGCGGGTGCACGTTGCACCCCCTCGCCCTCGTCATCGCCATGGCGAAAATGGGCAAGCTGTTGCTCCCACCCGCCCTCCTCGTCGTGTGCACAGTGGTATGTGCCGTTGTGTCTTATCGTCGTCGTCGTCGTCGTGGGTACACCGTCGCACTCGTAGCTGAGCTTGGTGAAGTCGAGTTGACAGACCAGCGTACCTCACTCTCACCCTCGTCATCATTGTGGCCGGGGAGGCAGCATTTTTGCTCCATCGCGACTCCCCATTATTTCGCCTCCTCGCCGACATCATCATCAGTGTGTAGTGGTGGTGCTAGCTGCCGCTGCCAGGGTTGATCGCTCGGGGCAGGCAGATGCTGGTTCTCCCAGGTCAAAATGAGAGGTAGTATCCTCTTGTTCATCGTCATCGCATGCAAGAGGTGCGTCCCGAAATGCTGCGTCTGCGCTGGACATTGTTCTGTGGGAGAGCATGATCGTGAGAATTAGATTCATGGCTGCGCAAGCTTGCCTAATTACAGCGGATTCCATGAATAATGAGATTACTCAACTTTTCGTGTGAAAATTTAGAGTCTTCCCAATTTGGACAGCCTGACGACGACGACGACGCGACGCACACAACTGACTGCCCTTCAACATGGGCAACCGGCATATCAGCGCAGACCTCAAGGAGTCTGCACTGCTCCTTTGGAATCAAGGCTGGGACCTGGACGACATCTGTGCCATGTATGGTGTGTCGCGCGCTATCATGTACAGATGGGAATTGTACTTCAACGAACACGGTCACCTCGATCGTCCACCATCGCCAATATGAGGGCAGTCCCTTCGTATTCTCACCCGCGCTCTCATTATGGCTTGTGAACAGCTTTTCACAGAAGAATCCGATCTCTACCTTGATGAAGTTGCGACCTGGCTTTCCCATATCCATGAGATTCATATCTCGAAGCCTACGCTTTGTCGAAATCTCAAGGAGATTGGTCTCACTCAAAAGATCCTACAAAAAGCAGTTGCCGAGTGAAATGAGGTCCAATGGGAAGCCTGGTGCGAGACCATTTGCACTGATTTCAGAGGCGATGGAACGGAATTCGTTTGTGTCGATGAAACAAGCAAGAATGAACATACTTGGGCACGACACTATGGGAGGGCAAGGAGTGGGCAGCGTGCACCACTGTCGGATGTCTTTGTTCGTGGAGACCGGTACTTGTTGGCCGCAGCGCTCACCATTGAAGGTTATTATTACATAGTTCAGTCTGTGTGCTAATCCTTGAACAACAGACAAGGCGTATCTATGGCGCCATGTGTATCGTCTACGCAATGATGAAGATCCAACCTGTGTAATGCTTGATGCATGTGGTTGTATAACTGGTAGATGGATGGTTTAGGCATGCAGGGTTTATTGTACAGTGACGTGTGCTAGAGAACATGTGCAGTATGAACAATACAGTGCGATTGATGTCCCAACAGTATCCAAGAAGTATACATGTGAGGATAGAACACAACTAGCTGCAATGATGGCCTTGCAGAAGCTACAGTGGTGCGAAACAAATGTTCGCCACGCAAGGACCCCAAAACCGACCATGCTCGCGCAATTGGTAGTGGACTGATCCGAGTCCGATGTCCTCAAAGTAGTCGGTCGATCTCATCGTTGACGTCGTCAGATACAGCCTGTGGAAGCCTTTTGAGGCGTTCCCAGTTCGGATACTTATTCTGTTCACTTTGCTGGGTCATCGAGGGAGCAGCGATGGCAGTCGGTTGTGCGCGTCGCATCGTCGTCGTCGTCAGGCTGTCCAAATTGGGAAGACTCTAAATTTTCACACGAAAAGTTGAGTAATCTCATTATTCATGGAATCCGCTGTAAGCTATATACAAATGTGACAAGGTGTGACAAATAACGCACGGGGGGTTCGCCATACGAAATGCACCAGACGTAGTGGGGACGACTGTGTCTCAATGTTTGAGACTCCGCCCGGAAGTCTCCACTGCGGATGGGAACGAGACTAAGTACTAATCGCTGTGTTACCATCTAGCGTAGTTCCGATTACTACTCCGCTCGCTTGTGAATATTGGCAATTGTAAGGACCCTCCCCGAAATCGAGAGACTGCTACGTTAACATGCAATGATCCCTGTGCACGTACTCTATGGCACCTTGTACACATGCCAACGACTATCCCGCCTTCCATTAGGTGCTCTACATAATAAATCACACATCATGCATCGAGAGCTTGCGAATTGCATGCTTTTCTATTCTGGGTGTTGCACTACACAGCGACGACAAGGGCGAAATGGCCAGGTACGCTAACTTCCACTATCACAACAACAAGGGTGGGTTGACGTACCGTAGCTGACTAGGACTACGACGATGCGTGTGCCAGCCATTGCGCTGCCGCGTCACCACGAAGATGAGGACGAGAGCGAGGACATGCAACGGCATGCCCACCACCACAACGCCGACGGCATCTGGCAAGGGTAGGCAATGGCTTGCCACCAAGACGAGCACGCAACCACATGCCCACTACCACCGTGCACAAGGAGGGGCCGTGAGTGGGTGAAGACGAGAGTGAGGTGGCGCAACATTGTGCCTACCACCACAAACGTCGTCGATGACAAGAGCGAGGGGGCACAAAGGCGCACCCACCTCACCACGACGACAAAGACGACGAGGGGGGGCGCGGTGGAGCGCCAGCCGTAACGACGGCGGTGACGACGTGCGTGCCTAGTACCCCCATCATAGCGACAAAGACGAAGACAAGTGGGCGCGACGGTGCGCCCATTGCCCTGATGCGAACGACAACGCGGTGGGGGACCCATCTCACCGTCACGACGAGGACGAGGTGGCGCAACGGCACACCGGCCCCAACGTCGACCGCGAAAGGTCCGCCCACCCCCACGATTACGACAAGGACGTGGATAAGGGGGTACGATGGGGAGCCCATCACCACGGTGCCATGGCGCCCCCTCCATCCGCATCCACCACCCCCCGGAACGATGGGTTTGGGACGCGACGACACATGGCAAGTGCACCACCGGCAAGACGACCAGGAGGACTCGGGCTGCGCAACGACGCACCCACCACCACCTGGACGACGGGCAAGGTTGCGCAACTGAGGTCGACGGAATGGGGCACGATGACACACAGCACGAGCACCATCCGCAAGACAACGAGGCGGGCGTGGGCTGCGCAACGGTACACCAGCCTACCAGGACGACGAGGGGGGCGGGGGCAGCGCAACGGCGCGCTCAACACCCGGCAGACGAGGAGGAGGGCGAGAGCGGCGCAATGGCACACCCTCTACCCACCAGGACAACCAAGGGGGCGCGCCCTCCGCCCGCGAGGGCGGCGTTTTGAAATGATATACCTTCCAGAATGCACTGTCCAGGGCGCAGTTCCCGAGTCGCGACCCAACCAAGACATGCACACGCACGGGGCTCACCCACACGCCTCCATCACCACCCTTGCTCCAGCTTGACGGCTCCTTCACCTCCCTATCCAATGGTCCCGCCAATCTGATGCCATAGTCCCGAATCCCCCATCCATGAAGAGCCATCCACACTCTCGACCCTCATTCATAGACTCATGAGAAGACGTAGCTTCTCGCCGGTGCGTTCAAAATTGAATTTTTCAGAGCTCAATGCCAGATCTATTCCCAGGTCGTGTCGTTGAGTAGAGAAGTCATCTCGAACACGCCATGACCACCTTTGAAAACGCGGTCTTCTTAGGCCGTCGAATACTACAAGCGCGTGTTTCAACTTCAAGAAGGCAACGGCGAAGCACGGGGTGCATCGGTAAAACTCCTTCTGTCCTTACCACAATGCCCTCATGCTACACTTAGGACACTGCCCTCCGACTATCAACAAGCGATCTATCTGTTACCAAATCCCAAAGTTCGCCATAGTTTCTGCCTACTTGTATGACGTGTCACAGGCTGTGCCTCACAGGAGGTCCCAAACCCTGGTATGGTATTGGTGTACTTTACAGCCGATACGGTTCCTTGGATCATGCCAAGGAGGCATTTGTATTCATTTTCGATATAAACAAAAGTGGGTATTTCTTCCCGTTGTCCTTTGTGGTATGATGTTGGGTCGACGTCGTGAAACTTGCTCATTCGTGTCTATCGGCCCGTCTGATGCCCAAAGTTACCGCGTGGTACACCACCTTCTTCGTCTGACTTGTTCGACTTGACCTTTCCTTCCAGGTCGCCCTCGGGGTGTGTATCATGATACCACGCGGTCGTATTGTTGACATGCGCATTCCTGTTGCGTTGGGCAGGAGCTCTGGAAAGCCCAAGCCTAATGCGCACGACGGACTGTTTGCGGCACTTCATATACGGTATGTCATCAGGGAGGAGTTTTCAGAAAATACTCGTACATCCATTGTCTAGTACAATCCAATGTCATAACCTTGGAGCAACATATCGTCCCGGTTTATGTTCCTCAGTAGACCCCGGGAAGCCATGTGGGTAAAGCAGCAGTTACTGATTTCACTCGTTTCATCATGTTCATCTGACACGCCATGGGAGCGGCAGAGCTCTCAGCGTCGACACGACTCGTAAAAACGAGCGCAGGCTGTGAGTAGTCTGTCTGTTGATTGACTTGGCGTCGTGATTGTTGCCGTGACTCGCCCGATAACGTATATGACTCAGTAGCAGGTCGACTCAGCCTGATAAAGACAGGGATAATTACATGCCAGAAAGCTACTCTATCTGTGAAACTGATGGAATGATCGGCCCGTTAGCCTACTTGATTTCCAGCCGCTGTCACGATCATGTGAACGTCCAGCAGGCTGCGCATGTTGCATGGCAGAAAGACGGAATACAGTGAATGCCGCAAAGTCAATTGCTGGAGAGTTCGGCCGAGTACACATTAGACCTGTCAGATTCGTTAGGTACAATTTCTTTGTGGTGTTCGTAGTAGACGAATAAGTCAGTAGAAGCAGTGAAACTAAGCGAAGCCAAGTTTCCGAACTACCGCTGTGGACTGGCACTGAGTCCGAAACCGGCCCAGAGCGTGCCGGGCACGTTCTATCACCGGAGATCAACCATCTCTCGTCGTCACTGTGAGGCCGGAGTCCGACTGACAAATACCATGGAAGCTGTACTACAAGACATTAGTACCTCTTCGGAATGTGTCCAGATTAATCTCGATCGTCTTTGGTGACAACATTGAATATCCTCTCAAAGTATGTTTTTTTCTGCTCCTAATGACTGCCCGTCTTGAAAAGGTACGCTAGTGCTGAGAAAGCAGTCAACGATTGACTTGCTCAGGCTCCCAACCTCTAACTGCTCGCATTGGCTCAGCTTGCGATCACAGCAACTATAGGCTGAAGTGGCAAGTACCCTTACGGTGGTTCAAATATGACGCTTACTCTTCTACTTCAAGTGCGGATGTGATCCTTCTCCCTCATATCCCTCATACTTCTTCAGCGTCTCCCCTTTCGTTCTGCACCACAACAGCAGCATAAGGAACAGCTACTCATCCTTTACGATCAGCTCTCCTCCAATACGCTGACCACCATTGAGCGTTTGCTCCTTCACTCCCTCTCCCATGAACCCTCTGACCCCGTGTGACGGAAATCTGTCTGCGATCTTTCCAACAACGCGATGAGTCCTTGGCGTGCCTTGCAGGCATGGGCGCCCGACATGACACAGGCCTGGTTTTCGTGAATGCGCACTTCGTATCTTTTCGGGCTGTCCAAACTTTGTCATCAATCTTCAAACTGGCGCTGTACTCTCCGTTTTCCAGAGAGGCCTGCAGGATGATCAGAGCATCAAAGTACGTCCTATGAACCCTCACCGCTTTTGATGCTCGCCATACGCAGGTCCGCCTCGCCACCCTATGAGCTTGTGTGTCGCATCTGACGGCCTCAGATCACCAGCTCTTACACCCACAGTTGCTGCTTCATCCGGAGCATACCTATGAAAACGTACGACTAGCCCGGAGAAGACAGCGCAAACTGGGAGGACGATATTACACTTTTACTCAGTTTGCTCAGGTTACATTGGCTGGCGAGGTCATCAAAGTCTTTGCTGTGGCCCTACAGACATGACCTGGCGACTCGCGAGTGAAGGTAGCACACCTAAGGCTACGCACATTGAGTTTCTCCTGTCACAATGCCTTTTCGATAAAAGTGATAACGTATCTAACACGCGTGTTCGACGTGGTCACAATCGGACAGCATCATCGACTTCGCTGGAGTCGGTGGCATTTTTTTGTATTTTTTGAGGGAAATAATTTTGGGACAAAATGCAGTCAATCAATTTGGATGCACGCTTGGTTGAATTGTGAGTGTATCAAGTGGGAAGCCATCCAATGAAAGTTCTGGAATTACCACTGCGGAATTCGGCAGTGGGCCACAGTTTGTTCCGGCGTGGACGTAACGACAAGTGTAACTTCACTTACGCCACTTGCACTCCCGATCGACTCAAGGAAAGGACCATTTGAAGTGGCCCAGGATGCCCGCTCATATCATTCTAAAACCAGGTCCACTATCCCGTTTGTTCTCGCATTGCCAAGGCCTTAAGTTGTGCTCATTTGGTACATACTCATACAGGACGAAAGAGAAACATACTGAGCTCCCGCATCAAGCCGAATCATTCTCAAACCTGGCATGAAGGCGATAATCAACTGAAGTTTACAAAGAACGATACAGAGTTCTCGAAAGTCCAAACCCTGAGCCCTAACGAGAATAATTCTGACGATGAACCGGGTGCTTTCAAAATAGGTGCAAACCACCGCTTGGCTAAGTGATAGTTGATCTGACTTTATTCAAGACCAGTGTCTCAAGCTACTTGCCAATCTATCCCTTGATTCTGTTCAAGTGAGTCGATAGCTGTATGATCTGCGCATAATGATACTATTAACATTATCCTACAAGGTCATCCAGCCGTTCAAGCCGCAAGATTTCGCTGAGCTTCTGACAGTGCTTGCGGAAACACATCCACGAACACCCGCAAAGTACGTAGATACAGAGATCACCTTATCCGGCACTCACCTTTAGTTCAGATTGACGTACCTTTATTACAATCAAAAGCTCTTAGTGATGAAGCCTTCTGCTGTGCACGAAGCATTTCTGGCGGCTTTAAACCGAATTTTTGCTGGCTTTGCTGGTAGCCTTGGTCACGATAAGTTCGTCTTTAACCTTAACCTCAACATGAATAGTGGTCTCTACTATCGGAAGGAAGACGGATCTACTGCAATCGCCATACCTGACCTTCAACTCGTCATCGAAAATAATGCCCCCCTTGCGCGGGGACTTCGTCACATCCCCAAATGGCTTGGGGAAGTCTGCTTCACAGTCACAACCCCTGATACTCGTGCTCACTTACAACAAATCATCGACGCTTACCCTGACGTCGACCTTGCATTCATTATCACGATCCACGAGTCACCCAAGTGGAAGTCTCCTTCCTATCGGTCCAGGGCTGCACGCACATTGTCCTCAAGACCCTTTCTTGAATATGATGACTTTGTCCCAACCCTAGCGCCCGAGAGCCTGGGCCCAGTCATTGTAGGAGACATTCAGTGGATTTCTCTCTCGCAGGTCACTTTTGAGTTATACATCCGTGATCCGCATGGCACCCTCAGCATCAATGCTGACCGGCAAGATGATCACTCGGCTTACGGAGTTTGTTCAGATCTTTCACTATCTATAACGTGCTAATGGTTTCATAGATACTTTATCCTACTTCAGACATGAGCGACATCGACTGTCTATTTACTGTTGCTGCCAAACGTCTTAAGGGCTCTCTTGTCGAGGTAATGGAGGCGAGCCAAGCATCTGCCGAACACATTCAGCAAGTACGTCAATCCAAAACTACGTTGAGCATACCCTAGAATGGCGTGTTGCTCTCATTTCGCACGGCTGTGCTCACGGCTGCGCATGGCCGTTATCGGGAGTGGTATGGCCGTACTCAACATAAGCGTCCCTCAGTTGCAAACGAATCCCCTTCCCGCAAGAAACTGAAGGTGAACAACAAGGCTCTCCTGCCCAAGTCGGCCAAGCCAGAGAGGGGTTTGTGATTGTGACTTTTGTAGATATGTACCGTCTGCATTTGCGTTATTTATGTGACTCCCCCGCCTCCATGAATGTTGAACGTTGAATGTTATGTAACGGTGAACCGCAAATGTGACAACGCCTTACCCTGTGTGCATTGGGGTTATCCTATAATTGTCATAGTATGTGATCATGCATGAGCTGTTCACTCAAGTCTGCACAGACACGGACAGACTGTGTCACCTGACAACTTGTCAGTTTTCAAGCTTGCACCCAAACAGACACTCGACTGTGGAAAAACCCCATTGCGATCAAATTTCGAGACAGCAACATTCAAGACATCCTTCACTTTCATCATCGTACAGCTGAAGACCTCCCTTCAGTTCCATGGGTTCGTTCTATGGTCTACATTGATCACGCAGAGGCTATATTCATGCAAGGATCGTCGAGCGTCCCCGAACACCGAGATACCAACAGGCACCCTCC
Organism: Tubosaeta aff. alveolata; assembly: GCA_038094535.1. NCBI lineage: Eukaryota > Fungi > Basidiomycota > Agaricomycetes > Boletales > Boletaceae > Tubosaeta > Tubosaeta aff. alveolata. Next base: position 4,272 of record JBBPUG010001021.1, on the reverse strand, counting down.
CAATACAGATATGAGGCAAACTACTGCCTCACTATTGGATCGAATTACCCGTTCCATAGTTCCCGTGAGTGTTGGTCCTCTGAAAGTCGCAAGGAGAAGCTAAATCGGAGGTTTTCGGTTCACAGTGACCCTTGCTTTGTGGCTACCGACATGTGTCGACCTCGGGGCGGTTGGATATCTCTCCAAGCCCAAGGGCGAGTTCGTCACGTTGTTCAACGTGATGGATCCTTTCCAAAGTGATGACGAATGCTCGCTAGTTGCCATCCGTGCATGGGTATGGCAAGTTTGAGGTGCATAAACAAGAGGACTGAAAAAGGAGCATGGCACAACACGGTTTGGACGCCATTTCTGTGTTTTTGACGTTTAAAAATTAAGACGCAAAGTGATCGGGTGCACCCGTAAGTAAGCTCCCCAGTTGAATCGTGACGATGGTTGAGGCAAATCGACTAGGGAATGAATTACGCGACAGTACACGTTTCCAGTTGTTCAACGAACACCGTCTGCGAATTTGTCCGTCGAAAGACGGTGCATTGCCACATGGATCGTTTGGAAGCCCCAAAGATGTGGTTGAGGCAACATGCGGACCTCGTTTTCGAAGTGCTCTCGTCACACCATGCTATTCACAATGAAGACTTGATCCTAGGACCAGCCTGCCCATGGGACGGCGTTCGACGAGGAGGACTGGTACACGTCGACACTCCTGCCGAGCATAAGGCAGTACGGGAAAGGAGCGTCGGTGTAGGATACCAGCGTGATTTATTCACAGGCAATGGATTCGACCATTCAAAGGTACGGCTCGGCGTCATCTTCAAGCGGTTGATTGGCTCACTGTGCTTCAAACAGGGTTTGGGCCATCTGGGATAACAATGTCCACGACCTGACAGACTACATCGATACCGTCTAGATCGACCATGATGGCCCTTCGAACGCGTACCAGTTCTTGAATAAGGAGATCACCAATGTGTTCGAGGAACAAGCTGGACAAGACATTTCTGCATAAGGAACATGTTTTCTCGGCGGGGCCGGTTTTCGAAAGACACCCCGGTGCACGGTGCAGAGCTATCTCTTGCTCGTGTTCACTGATATCCTCTGTGCACCTATCGCGCTCAAGTGTAAGTTTTTCATCTGTGCGTCTGGCGCAGGGTAGTGCTCATTTCATCCCAGTCCTTGCCGCACTGCAGTTGGGCGGCGAGTGCGCGCTGGAGATGCTCGACAAGTTTGTTCTCCGCTAGATGATCCCTTGCTATACTGAAAGGACTCGCTCCGACGAACCATCGACTCTATCGCAGCACTACACTATGATGACAAATGGAAGCTACTGTTCATTATCTGCGACGGGAACATCATCGGGAGTGGCAACGACCGCACGACACTGAGAATCTTGGGTGTCGATCCCAAGGTTGATCCCGAGCCCTTGATGTTCCGATCGATCGGCGAGGGCTCGAGACAGATTAGTTACGGTAAAGTATACTCGGAGCTGTACGAACATGAGGGACACGTGGTTCCGTAAGTACACCCTCTTTCATTGGGTGTTCCCTGGTCGTTGACATTTGACATGTTGCAGTTACATGGTTGTCCTCAAAGTCGGAAACCCTACGGAGCGCTCCAAGCCAGGCAATCGCGGCGAACGAGACGGCCAGATTTTGCTCATACATTACCTTAACCGAGTACACTTTGACGCACTAATATCGCCGTTGGAACTCGAGATCTTCCATCAGATGCGGAACGTGATCGGGTCCTACTTTTTATGAATACATCTTTATGGTCGATGTGGACACGGTGGGTTGTCTCGTGGGTCAAGTAACACGTTGAAATTGACGGACTCCTGCAGACAGTCACGGCTGAGTCACTCAACCGTTTGGTCTCGTCGGCCGTAGATGGCTCGACGAGTCATCTCTCATCACCTTTCCAAGGCATTCGAGTCCCTCTTTGGTTCGATAACCACTCTGCTCGGCCATTTCTCGCTCTACCGTGCCTGCATCACCGACAAGGGTTGCCCGATTATCATCTCGAACCGGATCATCGATGAGTATGCCGAATGCGACGTCGACACGTTGTACAATAAGAACTTGTTCTCGCTTGGTGAAGATCGCTTCCTCACGATGCTCCTCATGAAACACTTCCCGACCTTCAAGACCAAGTTCATCCCAGACGCAGTGGTGCATACGATGGCACCTGAATCGTGGCATGTCCTGTTTTCTCAGCGACGTAGATGGATCAATCCTACAGTGCATAAGCTGCTCGAGTTGGTTATCTTGCCCAAGTTGTGTGGCCTTTGCTGCTTCTCGATGCGCTTCTTCGTGTTCATTGATTTACTGGGAACGATTGTGCGTCTTTTTTCTCTCTCTTGTCGGTCGGGATGGGTTGACGTGGACGTAGAATTCTCCCTGCCACGGTTGTTTATATGAGTCGGGTTGAAGCAACCTAAGACGATGTGCTAACTCCGTTCTATAGCTTGCATATTTGATAATCGCGGTAGCTACTGGCAGTAGTTCGCTGCCATTGATCTCAATCACCACGTTTGGCTGTGACGTATCTTACAGGTACGTTTTTAGCCGAATCAGGACATTTATGATAAGCTGAAAATGCGTTGTCGTAGGCGTGTGCCCATCACCACAACGCCGTCGATGGCGATGCGAGAGTGGGGGTGCACAATAGCGCACTCGTCGGCATGGCGCCAGTGTGTCTACACTTCCTTCGTGGGTCGAGGCATGGAATTCATGGATGGTGTATGGTGTAATTACCCGTAGTGCAACTCTGCAAAGCCCTTATTCCTGCTGTGTTTTGTAGTGAAGTTCAGAAAATGCCAGTGCGGTGGCTGAGTCAGGGAAGCAGGGCTAACCGAAATGATAGTCCTGGTTCGGAGTAAACTTTGCAATTTGGTTCATTTTCGACCATCTTCCACCTGCCAGAATGGACGCCGAACTGCAACAAGCCAAGTGAGTTTCCATTTCCAGCATGAATGATAGTTTCATTAACTTTGCAATATAATATTGTAGCCAAGGTCTTCTCGACCATAACGAGGAACCCGAGGTCGATGACAACCCAACCCGTGAGGGCCAGCATGAAGTTGGCGAAATACCCCAGACAATGGAGACAAGTGATGGGTATACCCAATCGGATGTCCTCGACGTGCTTTATTCCACTAGGTCTGCTCAGGTGATCGACCACGTTGCCTGCTTTAAGGAAAAAATTCGCAAATCCACCTCTCTCAGCATCCTTCATACCATGTACGAGGCGAAGACCAAGAAAAATGCTATGAGGCTTCTGCGGAATCGACGTGTCGTCAAGATTGATGATGACTTCATTCTTAAGCATGACCGCCCAAACGTCATTCCTCGCATTGGACCACATTATCTTGACTTCATTCTTCTTGTTGGTAATAGTGTTGGTCTTGGCGTCCTGATTCCTCGCATAGAGCATGACCACAATTGGTCGATCGACTTGTCTTTCAATACACCGAACATCCTATTTCCGAGATGCGATTCCAAATATCTTCCGTTCAACCCCTTAGGCAGAATGATGCGCATCGGGCAGCGTCACCAGGACAAAATATGGCTTGCGATGGTACCAAAGACATTCCTCGACATTGATCACCCTCATAACGCTCGCAGGCAACATCCCACTCTGAATGCTTCTAGCACAGCGATGAGTCAAACCCATTCCTTGATGATCACGATGTTCTTCGCATGGGCGTTGACGCGCGCGCGGTACTCCGACTTTCACTGTAGAGAACCATACCCTTTCCCACTTTCTAGAGAGTCTGTCAACGCGTCTACTGAGATCTTGTGAGTAGTATTTTCACCTTGTTATGGTCTATCGTTATGCGCAAAGCAGAGTGATTCTATATTGCGCAAACGGACATTTGTTTTGTTCGAGATCTATTTGTCATCCGTTTGGCATGATCTATAGCGCAAATCAGAAATATTCCAAAATGCGCATCCATTAAAATATGTTTTGGTGATATCGGCTCATTCATTTAATCCGTTTAGAGGTCATTTTGAAGAACGGAACCGGACATTTAGTCTCACTTTGGAGGAAACTAAGAGGCTACACGATATCATCGCAGACAACTGGGAGAACTGGGTTGCACAAGCTCCAGGGCAATGGACAAGTGACAAGTTCATTACGGACAACGTGCCCATCATTTAGGGGGTGCTAATCTAATTCCCTCGAGGTTAAACAAGGGTTGTGCTTGATATTTTCATAGAAAATGACTATAATTTGATCAAAACAGCAATAAAAACAATCGGTTTTGGATCAAATGACCAC
>JBBPUG010001020.1:0-12826 GCA_038094535.1 Tubosaeta aff. alveolata | reverse complement strand
GACTCACACAGAGTGGCCAGGATCTGTGGAGGCTACACAGGGCTGTGGGGAAAGCAGTACTCTGTGATCTCTGTGGCTGAAAAGGTTGGTTTGCTGATGTGTCTAGAACAATGCGTCTATGCACGGGCCAAGTGTAGCTTGCCCCGATAAGGACTTAACACTGGCCAACGCAGCCAGATCTGCGTTACGGCTGCGCCTTTGGATTGGTAATGGCACATGAGAGTAATGACCGAATATATTGAGGAGAATTTCGGGGATGCGAAGCGTTAGATGCATCAACAGTGTGGTTAGTTTGAAGGACTCGGTACAAAAAATGTTATATAAAAACGGCAAGGATGATGCCTAGGGGTACCCGTGCCGACGCGACGGGGGCCAGTATTGCTAGGATGCCTACATGCCAAACTGACTTAATTATTGTTTCATTGTACACCGACAAAACATCAAACTACTATTGTGAGGTCGCTCCCGCCATCGATGCAACGAGGCATGTTGTCGCCTAATAATAGGAGTTGTTCACCTCACATTAGACGTAACCACCATGTAAGCGCATGGCGGTCAAGCAAATTGAAGCCTTCCCCTATTAGTTAGCGAGAATCAACAATAAGAACGTATCCTGACTTCAGCCAGAAGATGCTTGATGCAGGATCAGGGGAGTACTGCGTCATACTAAAATGACCTACCAAGAACGGAGCAAAGGGACCAACAGGAAAAACAAAGACAAGTGTGACTTTTACTTGCCAAACGACGATAGGCCCATCCACATGTTTCCATATTCGTCGTCACGTTCTATCTCACTCGCCACGAAGGCGTCAAGACAGACAATCAACGAATCATACAAGCAACGACAACCGGGCCCGCGCACGCGGACCCAATAAAAAGATGAATCAGGAGAACATCAGAAAAATCAATCAAACAGAAGCATTCATTCGACCCAACATTCCTCCCAACCACTCCCGCACACCATCGCGCTCAAATCGAGTTCGATCCCCCGAGGTATCACCATCACGTTTGCCGGCGAATAGTGCCACAGCGTGTTGCGCCAATGTCTCGGCACCCAAAAGAGAAAGTGCCGGCGAGTGCCAACCACCTCGACCCACCCATCCTCGCGTATCCGGATAGGGTCTGCCTTGCTCGTGACGCCGTCGGCGCGAGGGGCAGTGTGTAAAGCATGGTGGGCAAAGGGAGAGAACTGGACGTGCTGTCGTTGGACGATGTCCCCGTCCTTTCCTTTATCCGACCTGCTCGGCCCTCCGTTGGCGAGCGACGTGGGAATGGCCTGGTCATTTCCCAAGACCGCCTTGAGGTCCCACACGCGGACCGTACCGTCTTCTGAGCCCGACACTTCCAGTCGGCGTCGAGCGTGACAGATCGAACGGGGGAAATATGTCCGAACAGACGATTACCGAGCTGAGACCCCGTCCTAACGTCCCACACGCGAACAATGCTGTCTCCGGAGCCGGAGACGACGTAGTGCCCGTCGAGGGAGATCACGACGGATCTGACAGTGCCGGTATGCCCCTCGAGTATGTGGACCGACGAGCCCGTTTGTACGTCCCATAACCGAACAGTGTTGTCAGACGAGCCGGACACGATCAGGGTGCCGTCTGGTGAGAGGGTGACTGAGTAGATTGGTTGGGTGTGTCCCGTGAACGGAGCACCGATAAGCGACCATGTCATGGCGTTCCATTGCCTGATGGTCTTGTCAGCTGAGCTAGAGACGAGACGCTCGCCGTCGAGCGAGAACACGACGGCATTGACAGCGTCCTTGTGCTCCTCCAGCGTAGCTTCGGTCCGCGAGCTTGTCGCATCCCACACGTGGATGGTGTTGTCATCCGATCCGGACGCGATCCACTTGCCATCGGGAGAGAAAGCAACAGTGTTGACTCGGCTGGTGTGTCCTCTGAGAGGACCCCCCACCTCGGCCTTGGTTTCCATGTCCCAGATCCGGACTGTCTTGTCTGATGAACCTGAAGCGATCCTTGACCCGTCCATCGAGAGAGCAAGCGACGTGACTGCAGAGCTGTGCCCTTTGAAGGGTTTGTCGCCGATCTGCATGTCCGTCACCACGTCATATACTTTCAACGTCCCATCGAAGGAGCCCAAAATAACTTGCTTTCTGGTGGGTGACAATGCAACCGAAAAAACGGGACTCATTTGCCCCCCGAGTTTGGGACTCAACCTCGTATCCCACGTTCGTACCGAACCATCCCATGAAGCAGACACGATGATCCCACCATCGTTCGAAATAGCAACCGAACTGACTTTGCCAGTATGCTCGTTGAGCGAATTCCCGATCTGCGCGTGCATTGCAGCGTCCCACACCCGGACGGTGCGATCAGCGGAGCCAGACACGATGTACTTTGAATCGACCGAGAATGCGAGGGACGTAACATTGTCAATATGCCCCTCGAGAGTTCCCACGAGAGTACCGGTTCTAAAGTTCCATAGTCGGATGATGGAGTCGTCCGAACCCGACGCGACAAGCTTGCCATCGGGGGAGAAAGCAACCGCGTTGATTGGGCTCATTGTTGGACCATTGATTGCATCGCCGATTTGTGACCATGTCAAAGTGTTCCATACTCGAATTGATCCGTCAGTAGAACCCGAGACGATGCGCTCTCCGTTGAGCGAGATCCCAATCGAATTGATAGGCTTGGGGTGTCCCTCGAGTATTGTAGTTTGCACGTGAGCATTAGTGTCCCAAATCCGAATGGTGTTGTCTGATGATCCAGAAGCGAACCAGCCCCCGTCCGGAGAGAAAGCGAACGAGTTCACAGACCCCATGTGCCCTTGAAGGGGACTGCCGAGCTGAAGTCCATTTGGGGCATCCCAAACCCGGATTGTCATGTCTGACGAGCCTGAGAGGATAATCCTGCCATCGGGAGACAGAGCGACAGACATCAGAAAGCCACTGTGTTCGAGAGGGTCGCAGCCCTCCACTCCTGTCTCAGTATCCCAAACGCGAATGGTCGAATCGTCTGAGCTCGATACGGCCCGCCTTCCGTCTCTAGAAATAGCAACAGAGCGAACTCAGTCAGCGTGTCCTGTGAATGAAAGCTGAGAGGAGGGCCATTCTTCGTCCCGCCCCGTAATGGTTTGAGGAACCCAGCGAACCCTCGATGCGAATAGCCCAGCCAATAGGGATCGCCTTGGTGAGAAGGGAAGCGCAGAAACATATAGATGTGGGGTACTCTCTGCGATAGCGCTACCAAACATTCCGACAAATTTTTGTGCATCGTGGATGATGGCCAAAGTGTCAGTGTACTGATCTCGACCGTAATTTCGATGTTAACGCAGAAGAATACCCAGCAACACTCACTTACATAGATCAGTTTGCTGGCAATGGTTAATGTTGAGTGGGCCGCGCCGATGTGACCGAGCAGACCAAGTACTTCAAGCCAGAATAAGAATCGCTCACTCCGGAAGAAAGAACGTAGTCCATTCGCTAACTGTGCCTCGAGTGTCGCAGACTGAACATGAGCGATCCGGAACTGACAAGAATAGGAAAGATGAGAGGAGATGTGTTCTCTGACGCGTCCAGTCAAGTTGGAGATTTCGGCGTTGCGCAGAAGTGAGTTTTCCAGTCCACATATATTAAAGTGCAATTCGCGCTCCATGACAGTTAGCGAGGAACGGGCAAGGTCCCGGTGTGCACCATTAATATCGACGAAGAACTCTCCACTCCGTGTGTGATCCGTGAGAAAATCGTGGAATGAGCTGTGGGCGAGTTGGACAGGGGAGGTTGGGTCGGCGATACCTGTGATCAAGGGCGCAATAGATTTAAGAAGAGGCTCTATGTCGAAATGATCATGTGGATCGACAAAGAAACTTCGTATTTGATTGAGAGAAGAAATTGGAAGCGGTGTGAATGTCCCGAGGATTTGTTGCATGACTGAACCAAACTCATAACGAGCCTGGCGCGAATCATCGACGGCACATTTTAGGACGAGGGTGTATATTTGATCCAGTGGTGACTGAAATCCTGCAGCAGACGGAGTAAGAATATGCTCAAGGAGACTCTCCGAAGACAAGCCGCCTTCAAGTTGATCCAGGGATGAGATAAAATCGCATGCGATACGCGCCCATTCAAAGAGGCCATCGGCCTTTGCGGTGAGTAAAGCATACTGTTCATCGAGAAAAAGGGCGCGAAGTCGATGGGAAATATAAAGTTGTATGTCCCGTTCAACGCGCTCGTAAGGCATGTCATCCAAGGATGCTGTGCGAATATGTTCCTTGTCCTGTAGTGCCAAATGGATGTCATTTGTAGATCGGGAAGCCACAAGAACGCGGACATTGGAAGGGAGTCGGATCGTCTCATTTGCAAGAACGTGGAGGATAGGCTCCCGAAAGGAATTTGGGCGGCATTCATCCAAGGCGTCTATAACGAGTACGACAGAGCCGAGGTGTGCACTTGACTTCTTTAGAGGCTCCAGAATCAACCTTCGCCATTGCAAGAGAGCATCCGCCGTGGACGGAAAGGAGTCCGTGCATATGCCATCCACCACAACTTGCCTGAGTCCTGCATCGAAGTCGGCCAAGTCCCGTGCGATCGTTGTGAACAATCTTTCGGAGTGAGAATCGCCACGCCGAGTGACATCGAAACAGAAGAATGATCCAAGCCTCCCAGATTCCTTCAGCCATCGAGCCACAGTATGGACAATAGCCGATTCCCCCGTTCCATCATCCCCAGAGAGCCAGTAAACAGGTTGTACATCATCCCCGCCATAAGCCCAGTCCACAATTTCTTGCAAGATTTCGCTTCGGGTCCCCTCTAAACAGGACTTGGTGGGTATCAATATGGCATCGGCTGCGCGCGGAATCGCATTTAAAGCCGAGTCATGTCCTACAATGTGTGTTGGTTCGGTCACAATAACCATTGCCTGCACTTACTGAGATCTCGGAGGACATGATAGACATCAATTGTTGCCCCTTGCGAAGCACTGCCTCGCAACGCCGCAACCAGCGAGTCTAACGAATCCGTGTACTTCCAGATGTTGTATCAGTTTCCAAAAGGGCATTCTTCTCGAGTTGGCCCCCTAAGGGACACTTAAGCAAGGAGCAGAATCAGAGAATAGCCGTCTTACAAAAACGGACAAGATAAGAATGTGTTGCCATGAATCTTGTGCACTCAACAACCTGTTCTGACAAGGATGCAAGGACATTCGGCATAAGCAATATCTTGTTCAATTCTCCTTCTTTAATAATGAACTCGTATGTTTCCCTCATTTTCCGTAGCAATCTGTGTATGGATCTGTCTCGACTTTCTTGTTTGATGATTTTCTATTTTACCGTGGACATTTAGTTATGAAATCCTTTGATGGTCACAAATACATACTTGAGATGCCCATGCTAGGCCGATAAGCGCCGCTTTGGCCCGTGGGTGTACCTATCTTAGTCCATCAGCATTGACCAAATCGGCAGGGCGTAACGTACATTGGTCAGTTGCTCAACAATTTTTCCAAACGCAGTAAACGGCTGAAGATCCGTGGCGTCGAAGTAATCGATCGATTGCAGAGAAGAATCTGTATTTCCCCCTGGCTCTTCAATGGATTTTGCTATGCCCAGTGTTAATTGGACGCTTGAATCAATGCGTTCTGGCGGAGGTGTGACCCGTGCCATTATGTCTTGCCTAGATGTGCTTGCGGAGCTTTCCTACAGGCCGGTAAACCATATGATGCTATAAGGGAGGCTATACAACATACCTGATTCTGTACTACAATGAATGCCTTCTTCGAAGTTGTCAATTGCGAGGGATCAGGATCAGCCAGACGAGCCAAATTCTAGAGAACAGCTATATAGGTCACTTGCTCTGAGCAGCTAGTTCGACCTGCATTATCTTCGGTATCTTGCGAGCGCACGCGATGGATCGGGGAAAGTCCATGAAAGAACTGGTCAACAAGGCTTGCCTCAGGACGATGGCAAGGGTTCAAGTGTAGTTTCTCACACCTGTTTTCCACGTACAAGGAGACCTCTCAGCGGACCGTAATGATGCGAGTCGGCGACTGGCGCTAATGGAATCAGCCACTTTGGAGCCGAGGATGGGAAATACAAACTGTAGCTGAGCGAGGAGAAGATAATTGAGCATTGTCTGGACGTTTAGATCCACTCCTTTTGGTCTTCATTCGGTATTCAACTGGAAGGAGGCGAAAGGGTGTGGTCGACGATAGAAGGTAGAACACATGGATGGCGTGTGCGTCGTTGACGACACGTGCGAACAACAGCGCCCATGATCAGTTTAAGTTTGGAACGACAGTCGGAACGGCAACCACAATACGAGATAGAGATTTGATTTGTGGGAAGTAAAGCGCCGGAATTTTGCAATGGATCACTGGTAGTTCCAATACTAATGGGTAACGATAAGACTCCCATGATCGTGGAGCTTAGCTGCAACCCTTGAACTCAGTAAATCTCCCGATGTGAATGCAGAAACACTCACATCCTTCAGTCCGACCCTAGCGACTGCAGAGGTACGTATTCGACTTGTTCAACGGCATACTACCGGAACAAGTGTCGAGGCTTGCCACAAAAAGGAGTCTGAACTTCCGATGTGACTCACTAAGTGTGAGTACTGGTGCCGTAGGCATGCATCCCGCCTGAAACTGAACCGTAATTACTTTACCATACAATACAAACGTTACGGATACAGACCCAACTTCACGAAAATACCAAGGGTGATCGGGATTGATGGTGAATGAAGCGTCTTACTAGTTCCGTCGAAAGCTTGCCACATCTTCACTTAAGTCAATCTAGAACTGGTGGCTCTGCCAGATTGTTGAGGCAAGCATGGAAGACTATGCCACTGCTGTCGCTACTAAAGGCTCGCGATTCCATAGTATCCGTCACCATTACTGCCTCATTGCAAAGGAAAGATGCCAGGTACCCTAATCATTTTGTTTTCTATCAAGGTATGGGTCAACGCGACGGATGTCACTGCATTCATGAGTCCGCCCAGCAGGTGCCCGACTTCTACCCTCTTGGGATCGAGAGCCCGGGTTAGACACTGTTCCAGGCTGGAAGGTGTTCCCTGGAAGGGAACATGAGTTTCTTGCACCCAAGGAGGGATTCCAAATCTTTGAAACGTCCTGTCCCTTTCGACCACGGCTATCGTGGTGTTTTGGACACAACTCAGAACTAACAGTACTGCAACGTGAAATGGAAGGAAGATGTGAAACCCCCAGTTATCAGTCACCTCCAGTGTCTGTACACCGTGTATTATCTTCTCCAATGCCGACAAAGTGAATTCTCCCACCGATCAGACTCTCCGCCATGACTCGCTCGTATCTTCCGTGTCAGGTCGCGTCGGCGTGAGTAGTAAGAGTGCGCCAAATGGTGTCAGCCACACGGCAAATCGTTGGACTTCCTCTTATTTCCCAGTCGGCGATATAAAGGAAGGGGATCGGAGAGAGGAAACGCGTGGAAGGATGCTTGATCATGACCGCCAAACGATCGTCCAATGCGATATCGGTGTCTATCATTGCATACGCAATCAGAGGAACAGATACCTCCTCAACATCGATGACTGCTGCATCTTCGTTCTTGCGTCTGGGTGTCGTGGACCGTTGTCAACTAGCCGCCTGCAAGATATCGCCGAGTGGCAATGACGAGTGAAGACGAGTGAAGGATCTTGAGACACGGGCAAAATAAGCTCATGTTCCCACGTTTAGTTACATGGCGTTCCATTCCCCCGTGACTCATGTCCCCCCTGAAACATTAGCCTACATCTTTGAGCTTTCCATCGGGGACTCTTCCCAGGGACCATTTCGCCTTGCAAGCACTTGCAGGCGTTGGAGAGACATTGCACAATCCAATCCTCATCTCTGGACGTCCATCAACGTCCATTTCCCCTCCTTCAAAGAAAGAGACGACAGGGACGAGGTACAGAGGGTTCAACACAAGCTTGATCTACATTTAAAACGATCTGGTACCCTACCGCTATTGTTGACATACGCCGACCATCGGTGGTACCGTGTACCGACGACAAGTCTCATTTCCTTGCTGGTTGATCGACTTCGAACGCATTTGCGTCGTTGGAAGCATATCTCACTTCTTTTACCACCCGGCTACTTCCCTCTCCTCTGCACGTTTACGCCATGCGATCTACCCTCACTCGAACACCTGTCCATTAGCGGTGATTCGTTGGAGATACCGCGCCTGCACTTGGAGTCCGCCACGAATCTCAAATCATTCTCCTACCACGGCCCTGGAAATTTACTGGACAACTTGATTGGTCTCGGCTGGGGGAGACTTGTGGAAGTTTCGTTTTACTTTCACGCGGTCCGCTATTGGGTGGACTTTTCACCTGCTCAACAGCTCGCCCGCCTCTCCCGGTGCCAAAACATAACTACGTGCTCCTTGGGAATAGATCAACATTCCTCGTTGAGAGATGACACACGTATTGTCCTGTCTCGTCTTCAAACGCTTCGTATTCGTCTGTTGTCTCCCGACTCAGACACACGTTTCCTTGACCATCTCGTCCTACCCCAGCTGCAAACGTTTGAAATCGGCGGAGGTTCACTCACAGGCTGGTACTACCCAGCGCCGTCTTGGCATTGGCAGTCCAACCTTTCAAAACTCCTGGCACGTTCAGAGTGCGCCCTTCGCCACCTCTCGATCCAAGAGATCAATTTCCCTACCGACGAACTCCTGGACTGGATATGTCACAAGCCTCGCATATAGTAGTAGGTCAGTCCTCAACCCAGGGACATGGAGATAGGGGCGGTCCACTGGTGCCACAGTTACGCGAAATCACATTGGGGAGCTCTATTGAAGAACATTTAGACTCGATGATGACCATGTTTCGTTCGCGCGGTGGTGCTCGTGCGCATGCAGTAGGGGTAGCCGCACTCCAACGCGTCGAGGTGGCATTTTATGTCCGAGACGCAGAAGATCCGGGGGAACAAATGGAGTCGGTTACCAGGTTGCGAAAGGAGTTGAAGCAATGGACGTCCGAGCTGGAGCTCGAGAGGAAGAATGATGGTAGGTTGGTGGTGGACGACCCTGAGGGATTAGACGCGTCTCTGGTTGTTTTTTCGTTGTCTCCATCTTCAGGTCAGCAACTTGTCACTGCTTGGTAGCTAATTGTTCCTTGTTGGCTCAAATGATATTCACTATTGGTCGTTTGACCAGATTCCTTCTTGCAATGCATCTGTATGCAGTTCCAATCTCTGTTCGCCACATGACACAAACACGAAAGCGCATATGACGGCAAACGTCGCTAAGAGTGGTGTTATTGTTTATAACTAACAGTCCGTCGCCGAAGGTCTGCCTCTCGGATCCGTTCATCTCGTTGTTCGTGGCGCGGAATCAAAGGACTGGCCACTCGAAAACCAGGATGTGTCTGTGGTGAAACTTGCTCGCAGGAACAGAACATTCTAACATACACGTTTCATTTGTCCACACGAGACCCCCCATCTTTGCATTGAGCCGTCGAACGCGCTTCCGTCATCAATCTTCCCGGTTGCATCTCGTCCATTTCATTGTGAGGACGGCGGTCGCTTCCACCTGGATCAGTACCGGCCCTAGGCACCTCACACGGTCGGTCGCACACGTGAACCGAAAGCGACGAGATGTTCCACTCGGGTGGGTCAGCTCGCAGCACGATCACGCTCCTTCTGCCGCCTGGCGATGCCAATGTCCAGTACTCGGCAAACGACGCAAGGATGAACCAGCTACACCCCCTCTTTTTGATCGGCAACGAGCACGCCAGAGATGTGCCACAACGCACGCGTCGCCAGGCTCTCTCGGGCGCGCCCTGCGTAGCACAGCGGCGCCAACGCCGACTCACATCGCCCGCCGGCTGATCATCGATCTGATCCGACCCACATACACGCACGACCCGAGAACACGGCGCGGCCTCGTGCACACGGTGACGTACAGATAAGCGCGAGGGAGGACGTGAAGAGAACGAGGACATGACGATGCCAGGGGCCGTGCGTCACCCGAGCGGTACATTCGACCCACCAAGGAGGTCCCAAGCGGCACTCCCACCGTGTTTCAACAAGATCGACGAGGGACAGTGACCCACCTCGCTTGGGTATCGGAGGTCACGAGCACGTTTCGCCCATCGGGAAGCCGCGCGTTCCATTCGAAACAATGAAAAACACACGCATGCGGCGTTTGTGCGGGTCGTCGGTGCATACTGTGTGCGTGTCTTGATCCCATCAGCCACACTCGCTGCGAGAACAAGAAGGGGGAAAGAAAAATAGTACACATGTCCAGTTCCTCCTTCTGAACCAGTGTGCGTAATCGCTGAGCGCAGTGATTGACAACAAGTCGGATGAAAAGGGGAAGGGGCTACGATCGACGAGGGGAAGAGAGAGCGCAGTAGCACACAAAAAGGATTGGATTGGCATATACATAACGCGAAATGCGAGATTCGATCGAAACCGTAGTCTCTCCGAACCCTTCGGGATGGATTTAAACACATTGATATCAACAACCAAGGTCACTTTCCGGGCACACAGTAGAAAAGTACAGTACCTAATGAAACGCGATCGTATCGATCGACGTGACAAACAGCATGGCTCTAGAAACTCGAGTGCAACATGATGGCGAACATCACAGCACGTCCAGCACCCCCACGCCCTGTATCATCTCGTCCAACGTCGCCGACGTTGTCTCCACCACCCGGGCCGTGATCAAACTCTCGCTCACGATCCGCTTGTATTCCGTATTCTGCCGTTTGGGTAGAAGCAAAAGCCCGCCAAAGGGCTTCCTTAGTCGAGCGAGGAATTCATAGACGCGCGTCTGCGTGTCCATCGGCGACGGAGGGGGAAGCGACTCGTCATCCACAGGATCCTCCTCCTCCTCCTCTTCCAAAGTGCTTGGAACCTCTGGGATCGAACCATCCAATGAACACTCATCCAGTTCAGAGGGCTCGTGCTCTTCCCCTCTCAACTCTGTTCCACTCCCCGCAGCATGTCGGTCGAGAAGAAAGTCGATCCACGGGTGAACAAGATATAGGGATTTCACCTTGGTGAGATCTAGCCTGGTCTGTATCTCCACAGTCCCTAGCGTGGTAGCCTGTGCACGGAATACCACCTGTGATCCACCTCGAAGTCGCGTTATATTTTTGAGCTCGAAAGCAAGGCATGGAAGCTTCATCCGTTGAACTGTGAAAGACGGTACGGGAAGCCTGTTCAGTGCGTCATACAGCCTTGTGACCCGCGCAAGATCGACCGAGGAACCACGAAGTCTGGCGGTGAGAATCGCCATCTCAGCGTAAGGGATGGCTGGTGGGACATGCAAGCTCAACGGCTGGCTGAACGACGCGATTTTGTTTGGAAGGCAGCTATTGAAGCTGCAGGATTTCCCCGTCCACGCAAGGATGCTCGCATCCCCTGAGGTGGTGAGTAGCTGAGACAATAGACGCCCCAACGCTTTGTCCGCTTCCCCATATGTGACCGGCATCGACATGGAGAATATTCCGAGTAACGAGTATGCTTCGTCCTCGACCCGTGTCGTCTGCCGGGCGGAGGCTAGACGAAGCTTCTCCCGTATGTCACTCAATCCGGGACGAATGGCCGTCAATGAGTGCGCCGCGATACCCGTTGCTTTTTCCATCTCTGAGATGACTTCGGGCGATTCCTTGTGATTCTTGATAGTGAGGCCTCGGTATGGCGTCCAGTTCCTGGTATAAATCCGAACTATCCTCGCCGCATGATACTCTTGCAACGTCCATCCCCGAGAGTTCCATCTACTCCTCGTGAGAGCGTCATCCTCCTCTTCTGGGTCGACGTCGAACAGGAAGATGAGTGTCATCGAAGATCCTTGGTACCATTTAAACATGCTGACGAGGGCTTCCTGAAGCACAAAATGATCTGCTTTGTTGATACAACACGTATCACTCCATGCCCAATGGAATCCCTCTTCTCGTACGATCGCGCAAAACATTCGAAGCTTGTCATGGGTAGGGGTCGTCGCGAGGTTGTACACCACGATGTTAATCACATGGTCGTATAGAGGTTCATCGGCCTGCCAGGTGTGCGACAACGCGACGTAGCGGTAGAAGTCACCGACCGCTTGCTCGATAAGACTGCGATTGATATGCGTAGTCGTGGATGCGATGAGTGAGGTAAAGGCTGGTGAAGATTCGAATGCAACGGCCTGCTCGATTTTGTTGCAGAGACGACCAGACATGGTGTTGATGAGTACCAACGGAGAATCCCGAATGGCGATCTGGATGAATGCGCGGATCGCATTCTTCGTTTGTTCTGGCCGAATATAGTTGCGGGATTGTTCTACGTGTAGATATGAGTAGATGGATAACAGTATGGTAATCACCCTCACCGCAGATATTCGGATCAGGTGATTGCGCCATCTTCGTGAGCATCGCCTCAAACGTGTGTATCGCGTCGTCATTGTGTCCTATACCAAGTAGTGCGGCATATTTTCTCTCATAGCCCAACGGAGAGGATGGGGCAAGCTTGATCACCTGGACAAAGCAGTTAGCATCGAGAACTTGGACGAAATGACAAGGTTACTTGGGCCGCATCGTTCAACGCATCTTCCCACTTCCCATCTTCTGCATATGCTTTACTCCGCTTGACTAGCAGATCTTGAGGAGCAACAGGATTCAGAGAGAGCGCAGTCGTGTAATGGGAGATGGCTCCGTCGTACTGCTTACAGTCCATCATGCTCGCTCCGAGGTCCGCAAGTTTACCGGCACATCCAGATGTAAAGCCTAACAGAACGTTATGGAAAGGCCGACTTGATTGTACATACGATCACTCACCACGAGTCCAACTTCCTTGCTCGCCTTCTAACTCATTTGCCAGCTCACCAAACATTTGGTGGAAACAGGCAACTGCGTCTACAACATGGTCGG
>JBBPUG010001019.1:0-12827 GCA_038094535.1 Tubosaeta aff. alveolata | reverse complement strand
GTGGTGAGTTATTGCCAAGCAAGCGGAGTCATGTGCAGCAAGGGCTTCCTCTCATGCCTTGGACAGGGCAATCAATCTGTCAGATAGAGAGGGAATAAAAGTTTTTCCCAGGGCAGGGAATGATTGGAGTTCATATCCAAGGAGGAGGGAGAATGGAGATGATTTAGTGGAGCTATGGGGGATGGAGTTGTGATGGAATTCAGCGGTAGTGAGGAATTCTGACCAGGAGTGGGGATTGTTGGCACAGAAGATATGGAGGTACATCTCAAGTTCTTGATTCGTTTGTTTGGTTTGGCCATCAGTCTGGGGGTGATATGCAGTGGAGAGTTGAATGTTGTATTGGAGGAGGCAAGTGAGTTCAAGAGTGAATGCGGAGGCAAATTGTGGACCATGATCTGATATGATAGAATCGTAAAGGCTGAAGTGTTTGAAGACATTATTGAAGAAAAGTTTAGCGACTCCTGCTGCATCAATGGTTTTGTTACAAAGGATGAAATTTACCCCCTTCATAAGGCCATGGTCAACCATGACCATAATAGAATTGAAATCAGAGGACAATGGGAGATCTGTGATAAGATCAATAGAGATTTGTTGAAATGGCAAGGATGATGAGGATGGGGTCGGGTTCAGAGGAGTGACAGTAGGATGAGTATTGACTTTGGATTGTTGACAGATGGTGCAACCAGCTACAAAGTTCTTGACAAAAGTACCAAGTCCGGGCCACCAAAAGTCACATTTGAGGATTGCCTTCGTGTGAAATTGACCAGCATGGCCAGTCATGGGTGAAGAGTGAATACTGTGGAGAAGCATGGATCAGGATGACGGTGGGACATATAAATGACCTTTGTAAAAGAGATGGCCATTATTGAATGACCAGTCTTGTAACAAAGAACGAGGAAACAAAGGCATTACTTCTTCCATGGCTTTGAGCGTGTGAAGGACCAGTGGGTCAGACGAGGACAAAGATCAGATGTAGTCAAAGAGTTTGAGATCAAGAGTGTTAATAATGACAGGGTCAGGAAGGATAGCTGTGTCAGTGTTGTCGAGGGAGGTGTCAATGGAGTTTTTATGAGAGAGAGCATCAGCTGGACCCATCTGGGTTCCAGGGGTTACTTTCCAGACAAGGTCAAAGTCGAGGAGGAAAAGAGACCATCATGCTTGTTGATGAGAGAGTTTGCAAGGATCTTTGACAAAGGAGAGGTTTTTCTGATCCGTGATAATCGTGACAGGGTGCGAAGTTCCAAGGAGGTATTGTCACCATTCTTCTAGAGCGAGGATGATGGCCAAGAGTTCTTGGTCGTAAATGTCATAGTTGTGTTCAGCAGGGGAGAAGGTGTAACACAAAGCGTACTCAAGAGAGCATTCAACTTAACCCAAGAGAGGTGGATGCTCACAAAGAGGTACCACAGCGTCTCTCCTAGTAAGCTAAGTGTGAACCAAGGATAGAGGACAGAGGACGATGACAAGGGAGCACACAAGTCTCAAGAATTGCTCGAGGACAGAGAATGAGTATGACAAAGATTGTAGATTCAGAGTAAGGGACTATTGTACAGGCAATCAGGTATTTAAGTGTTCTTGTTGTGAGAGAATGGAACACTATAGAATGCTATGGAATGTGGGGAAACATCACTGTTGTGAGAGAGACAGCTGTGGAGCTAATTGTCCATTGAGAATGTAAGGATAAGACAAGATAAAAGAAGGAGCTGTAGAGTCGAGTCATCTACCTTGGAAAGGAAATGACAACATGAGGAAGTCATCGGAAAGGGAAAGGTGAGAGGATGTGACAACAGTTTGTGATACTACTCATGGAAAGAAGTAAGCCTGAAAGATTAAGACAAGAGTTATCACCCGAAGGAAATGTTGATAGCCTCAAGGGAGAGTCGTAATAGACAATGAGAAGAAGAAGAACTAATATGAATGATGAGTGAAGTGTACATAGAGGAAAGAGGAAGAAAAGAATTGTAACATTACCCCCTTCGTACTGTCGAAGTGCCTATGAAGACTAAAGATCTGTGGCAAGAGGTGACCCAGTGTTGTTCTCAAAGGCTTCTGGGATGAAGAGACTATCCCCATGATCCATGGGAGAAGGAGAACACTGATGAGAGGGAAGAATGATGTGACAACGTTTGGGCTTTTTGCAACAAGGTGGGACTGAGTGATAGTGGGTATGGGATTGTGATAAGGCCACCTGTGCAAGATATTGATGAATATCCTTGAGGAATTCTCCTAGGTTAAGGTGATGGGCTAAGATGACGAGAGCATTGATGTTAGCCAGGTCTAGATATTGAGTATCAATGGTGGAAGTTCGTCCCCAGCCAGATGGACTAGTGATTGACAAAAGTTGAAAGTGGTGAAGAAGCTGGCATAGAGCAGATAGGGGAGAGTTGACATCCACATAATAGTCTAGAGCATGGGCGACAGATGGGTTGGCCAAGAGGTGGAATAAAGTGTCATGATAGCTGGCAGGAGGAGAGGTGAGTCAATGAGCAGCAAGAAGTTCATCCACAGAGACGACTCCAGTGGAGAAGTCATTGGTGTCCCAGCCAGAGGTGGCAGTGGTCGAAGAGGTTTTGGAAAAGTCCATAATGGAGAATTATGCGTGTAAAGGAGATAGAGTTGTTGAAGGAGAACAGTTACAGGACTAATAGAGTGAGAGAAAAAGAACAAGGAGAAGTAAGACAGTAGTAAAAGCAAGGCATGGCTGAAGGGTAATAAAAAGTGGATGTAGTGTAGTGAGAGGGAAGAACATACAACAGCTTGACCGTTGAGGAGGACACTCATGAAGAGGTACAACACTGCTCAAGGGGTTCAGCAATTATTTCAAAGAATGAGAGTGTTTATAAGAAGAAAGAATTTTAGGAGCATGACGGAGATTTTCTTCGGGTTCCCATGTAGCTTCGGACCGAGAGTATCCTTTCCATGTGGTCAGATACTGATAGTTGCCAGGGTGGCCTTTGTGCAATAGGATAGCTTCCACTTTGAATTCATCATCATCATCAATAACGTCCAGAGGTGGTTCAGGAAAGGAAGGTCCATGTGCTTCGGTCTGTTTGAAAGGAGATAAGAGGGAAGTGTGCAATGTGTCATGGATTTTCCAGGAAGGAGGTAGTCTGAGACGATAGACAAGAGGAGAGATGACCTGAGAAATCTCAAAGGGTCCATGACACTTGGGGGCGAGTTTTCTAGAGGGGTAAGGGATCCGAAGGTTGGTGGCTTCCAGCCATACCTTGTCTTCAACTTTCCAAGGGGAGAATGAGCGGATGGAGTGGTGAGTCATCACCAAGCGAGTGGAGTCATGTGCAGCAAGGGCTATTTCTCGTGCCTTGGACAGGGCAATCAATCTGTCAGACAGAGTGGGAATGAAAGTTTTACCCAGGGCAGGAAATGATTGGGGTTTGTAACCAAGGAGGAGGGAGAATGGAGATGACTTAGTAGAGCTATGAGGGATGGAGTTGTGATGGAATTTGGTGGAAGTGAGGAATTCCAACCAGGAGTGGGGGTCATTGGTGCAGAAGATATGAAGATAGGTCTCAAGTTCTTGATTCGTTCGTTTGGTTTGGCCATCAGTCTGGGGGTGATACGCAGTAGAGAGTCGAATGTCATATTGGAGGAGGCGAGCAAGTTCTAGAGTGAACGCAGAGGCGAACTGTGGACCACAATCTGAGATAATGGAATTGTAAAGACCAAAGCATTTGAAGACATTATTGAAGAAAAGTTTAGCAACTCCTGCCGCATCAATGGTTTTGTTACAAGAGATGAAAATTACCCCCTTCGTAAGGCCATGGTCGACCACGACCATAATAGAATTAAAATCAGAGGATAAAGGGAGATCAGTGATGAGATTGACAGAGATTTGTCGAAAAGGCAGGGACGAAGAAGACGGTATCGGGTTCAGGGGAGCAACAGTAGGATGAGTATTGACCTTGGATTGCTGACATATAGCACAGCTAGTGACAAAGTTCTTGACAAAAGTACCAAGTCCGGGCCACCAAAAGTCTCATTCTAGGATTGCCTTCATGTGGAATTGACCAGCATGGCCAGTTGTAGGAGAGGAGTGAATGCTATGAAGAAGCGTAGATCGGGATGAAGGTAGAACATACAAACGACCTTTGTAAAAGAGATGGCCATTGTCAAACAACCAATCTTGGAGGGAGGAGTGAGGGAACAAAGGTGTTGCTTCTTCCATGGCTTTGAGCACACAAAGGACTAGTGGATTGGACAAGGATGAGGATCAGATGTAGTTGAAGAGTTTAAGGTCAAGGGCATTGATGATGACAGGGTCTGGGAGGATAGATGTGTCAGTGTTGCCGGAAGAAGTGTTAATGGAGTCTTTTTGGGAAAGGGCATCAGCTGGACCCATCTGGGTCCCAGGGGTTACTTTCCAGACAAGGTCGAAGTCAAGGAGGAAGAGGGACCAATGGGCTTGACGATGGGAGAGTTTGTGAGGGTCTTTGATGAAGGAGAGGTTTTTATGATCAGTGATGATAGTGACGGGGTATGAAGTTCCAAGGAGATATTGTTCAAGAGTGAGGATGATGGCCAGGAGTTCTCTGTCGTAGATGTCATAGTTACGTTCAGCAGGGGAGAAGGTCATTGAGAAGTAGGTGCAAGGATGGAGGTCACTATTGACGTCGGCTTGGAGGAGGACAGCTCCAAAGGCAATTAAAAAGGTGTCAGTCATGATAGAGAAAGGTCAAGATGTGTCAGGAAGGGTGAGGACTGGGGTGGAGCAAAACTGAGCAATGAGGGAATGGAACGCAGTTTCTTGGAGGGGAGTCCATGACCAGGGTTCATTTTTGCGAGTGAGGAGGACAAGAAGGGTGATGATATTGGAAAAGTTGGGGATGAACTTTCAGTAGAAGTTGGTGAAACCGAGGAAGCTGCAGATTCCTTTGACTGATGTGGGGGGTTTCCAGTCCTTGATAGCAGCAAGTTTAACAGGATCCATCTCGAGTCATCCCTGACCGATAATCATGCCGAGATATTCTATCTGTGGAGTGTTGAATGAACATTTGGAGATCTTAAGGGAGAGGCCATGGTCTCTGAGGCGTTGAAGTACTCTGCGAGTATGATCGTGGTGGAGTTCTATGTTGTCTTTAGTGTGAATGCCTAAGTTGTCCATGTAGATTTTCAACCAGCACTCCGATAGCATATCAGCAAAGATATGGTTCATGAAGGCTTGGAACGTGGGTGGAGCCTTGTTGAAGCTGAAGAACATTACTGTGGGTTCAAAAAGTCCAAGCAGGGTGATGTGAACACTGCTTTCCATTGGTCCTCTTCTCGAATTCAGATGTTGTTGTACCCCCATTGTATGTTGAACTTGATGAATAAAGTTGAGTCCTTCATGTCATCAATGAGATCAGAGATGAGAGGAAGGGGATACACGTTTTGGATGGTGAACGAATTGAGGTAATGATAGTCCTGACAGGGACAAAGAGAACTGTCCTTCTTAGGTATGAAGAAGAAGGGAGAAGCTTGTGGGGATTTTAATGGGATGATGTGACCAGTTTTCAAATGTTCTTCGACAAAGAGGCGACAGGCCTTTTTTCGGCAGGGTTTAATGAGTAGACTTTGGCAATTTTTGGGATGAATGTAGGTTTGAGTTTGATGGTGTGATCATAGGGTCGATGTGGGGGAAGTTTGTTGAAAGTTTTCTCAGAAAACACGTCTTCGTAATCTTGACACCAGGTCAGGACTTTCTGTTCTTGTTTGACCTCTTGTTGGGCCAATTGGGTTGAGAGAGTTACCTTGTTAATCTCATCCTGGGGCGGACGCTCACAAAGAGGTACCACAGCATCCCTGGATGGAGTCTCCTTGTTAATGGTGACCATACCACGAGTCCAATCGATAGTAGGGTTCCATCGTTTAAGCCAGGGCATTCCTAAGATGATCTGTTGCTTGCCGAGGGCGACAACCATGAGATCAAGGCGATCTTCAAGGGAGGAGAATCGAGTGTTTGCTTGGATCTTGTACTTGATAGCTCCTTTCTTATTAGGCGAGTCATCTACATTGTAAGCCATGAGAGATTTCTGGAGAGGTTTCTCATATGAAGGGCAGGGATGAGGCTAGGATCAATGAAGTTACCAGTTGCTCCACAGTCCACAAGAGCGACAGTCTTGATGATTTTTAAACCAACTTGTAAGCAAACAGGCAGATGAAGAGCTCTTTCATTCGGTAAACCTACAAGTACATTGGGGAGAGAAGACGTTGATACATCCTCCCCATTCAAAAATCCTGGACAGCTAGACTGGCAACCTCTTCCTTTGAGGGTTCTTCTTCGTTCTCAAAGCACATCTTTAGGACTTGAAGGATTTTGCTTTCATCCTTCCTGTTACAATTCTTTTCTTTCTCTTTCCTTTATGTACAATCTTCTCATCATCCTCTTTAGTCCTTTCTCTTCTCGTCATCTTCTATGACTCTCTTGAGGCTATCAACACTTCTTTCAGGTGATAACTCCAATCGTTGACCCTCAGACTTATTCCTTCCTCTGAGTAGTGTCTCTGACTGTCGTCTCGTCCTCTCACCTTTCTCTTTCCAATGACTCCCTCACATAGTTATTTCTATTCCAAGGTAGATGACTCGACTCTGCAGTCTTTCCATTTTTATCTTGTCTTATCTTGTTATTTCATTGGATGATTAACTCCACAGCTGTCTCTCTCATGATGGCAATGTTTCCCCTTGTTTCATAGCATTCCATAGTGTTCTATTCTCTCATGACTAGAACACTTAAATACCTGATTGCCTGTATTATAGTTCCTCACTCTGAATCTACGATATTTGTCGTACTCATTCTCTGTCCTTGAGTGACTCTCGAGACTGTGTGTTCACTTGTCATTGCCCTCTGTCCTCTGTCCTCGTTTCGCACTTAGCTTGCTAGGAGAGATGCTGTGGTATGAGCATCCCCCTCTCTTGGGTTAAGTCGAACACTCTCTTGAGTACACTTAGCATTACAAAAGATTCAGAGTCTCCTTCAGCCCCTCCTGTTATGGAGTAGGGCCTACCCCCCACCATTTCACACT
Source organism: Tubosaeta aff. alveolata (assembly GCA_038094535.1). Taxonomy (NCBI): domain Eukaryota; kingdom Fungi; phylum Basidiomycota; class Agaricomycetes; order Boletales; family Boletaceae; genus Tubosaeta; species Tubosaeta aff. alveolata. Next base: position 5,808 of record JBBPUG010001019.1, on the reverse strand, counting down.
TCAATTGTGTCTTTGGCCATGCCCTAGGGCAATCATCGGGTGACTGTTCGTCGTCATCACAGTTATCGACCCCAGGATCTAGTAGCCCTAGATTAGGAAGGATCCCCGGACCTTCAACCTCCACTGCTCCATTGTTTAACCCTCATCCAAGACCTTTGTCTCTTTGTCCCCGAGGCACCTTCTCTGCCTTTGACTCTGACCCAGAAGAGGAACCTCCGGCTGTAATGCCCTCTGGTTTACTTATCCAAGTATCACCTAGTAACACTCCCCTTCGAGTTCCTACACCGCTAGTAGTGACTATCCACTTGCAACCCTTGACCCTAGCACCCCCACCACAGATCCCCATAGCAACGATGTCTGGAGCCAGAGCTGGAGCTGCACCTGCACCTGCACCTTCCCCTCCTCCTCAACCTGGAGCTGCGCTTGCTCCTGCACCTGTTCTCCCTGCACCTAGAGCTGAGTTTAAGGCTGCCCTCCCTGCTGATTTCTCCAGAGAACCCACTGATGCCACCCGATGGATAAAGGTGAAGAAAGCGTACTTCGTCATCAACACCCATCTATACAACACCGACCATGCTTGTATCCTGACCACCCTGAATAAGCTGAGTAAGGGTAGAGGCATACCTTTCTCCAAGAAATGGTATGACATCCTAGCCAACGTTGCCATTGCTGCCAACCAGAAGACATTCAACGTCTTCGAGAATGACTCTACCTCAACGTTCTATCCCTTTGACCTTCGCACTACTGCTCATCGGGAACTCTCTAACCTGGAGCAAAGAAACTTTAAGACCACCAAGGATGATGGTTTTCAATAGTATATCACTGACTTCTTAAACCTGTCTGCTCGTGCGCAGATCACTGATGAGTCTACCCTCATCGACCACCTTACCAGAGGACTTGATCGCCGCATCACCACCATAATCTTGTCCATGACCACTGTCCCAACCACCTCCCACGATTGGATTGCCAGAGCCAAGATGTTCCATACCCAGATTGGACGTATTGATGCCTTAAGGAAAGGTAGTCATGCCTCCTCCCTCATCACTCCTAAAGACCTGAATGCCATGGACGTTGATACTGTCCAAGTCAAGAAGCTTACTCCTGTAGAATGTGCCAAATGTATCAAAGAAGGCTGTTGCTTCCACTGTCGCAAGAAAGGCCACAGCGCCGCCCAGTGTGAAGGCACTAAACCCTCGTCTTCCCGTCCTCAGAACATTAGATCCACTGAAGCTCCTGCCACCCCTAGCCCTACCCCCAAAGCTCCTAAGCCACTCTCCATTTTTGATACCTATGTAAACCAACTTCGTACCTCTGGAAAGGATGAAAGCGAAATCCTTCAAGTGCTAAAGATATGCTTCAAAAAAGATGAAGAACCCTCAGATGAAGAGGTTGCCAGTTTTGCCGTTCAGGATTTTTGAATGGGGAGGATGTAATGATGTCTTCTCTCCCCAATGTACTTGTAGGTTTACTGAATGAAAGAGCTCTTCGTTTGCCTGTTCACTTACAAGTTGGTTCAAAAACCGTCGAAACTGTTACTCTTGTTGATTGTGGAGTGACCGGTAACTTCATTGATCCTAGCCTCGTCCCTGCCCTCCGAATGGGGATCAGACCTCTCCCGAAATCTCTCATGGCTTACAATGTGGATGGCTCACCTAACAAGAAAGGAGCTATCAAGTACAAGATCTGAGCAAATGCTCAATTCTCATCTTTCGAAGATCATCTTGATCTCATGGTTGTCGCCCTCGGCAAGTGACAGATCATTTTAGGTATGCCCTGGCTTGAAAAATGGAACCCTACTATCGATTGGACCCGTGGTACGGTCACCATTAACAAGGAAAATCCATTCCGGGATGCTGTGGTACCTCTTAGTGAGTGTCCGCCCTGGAATGAGATTAACAAAGTTACTCTCTTGACCCAGCTGGCCCAACAAGAGGGCAAACAAGAACAGAAGATCCCAATCTGGTGTCTAGATTACGAAGACGTGTTTTCTGAGAAAACCTTTGACACGCTCCCTCCACATCGGCCCTATGATCACACCATCAAACTTAAACCCACCTTTGTTCCAAAAATTGCCAAGGTCTATTTGCTAAACCCCGCCAAGAAAGAGGCCTGTCGCCTCTTTGTTGAAGAACATCTAAAATCTGGTCATATCATTCCGTCTAAGTCCCCACAAGCCTCACCTTTCTTCTTTGTACCTAAGAAAGACGGTTCTCTTCGTCCCTGTCAGGACTATTGCTATCTCAATTTGTTCACTATCCGAAATGCATATCCCCTTCCTCTCATCTCTGATCTCATTAATGACATGAAGGACTCTACGTTGTTCACTAAGTTTGATATATGATGGGGATACAACAACATTCAAATCCGAGAGGAGGACCAATGGAAAGCAGCATTTATCACTCCGCTTGGACTTTTTGAACCCACAGTGATGTTCTTTGGCTTTAACAATGCTCCACCCACATTCCAGGCCTTCATGAATCATATCTTTGCTAATATGCTAGCAGAACATTGGTTAAAAATCTACATGGACAACCTCGGTATTCACACGAAGGATGATGTTAAACTCCACCATGATCGCACCTGTAGAGTTCTTCAACGTCTCCAAGAACATGGTCTCTCCCTTAAGATCTCCAAATGCTCTTTTGACACCACCCAGATGGAATACCTCGGCATGATCATCGGTCAAGGACGACTCGAGATGGACCCTGTCAAACTCGCCGCCATCAAGGACTGGAAACCCCCAACATCTGTCAAAGGAATCTGCAGTTTCCTCGGTTTTGCCAATTTCTATCGGAAGTTCATCCCCAATTTCTCTAATATCATCGCTCCCCTGACTCTCCTCAATCGCAAAAACGAACCCTGGTCATGGACATCCCTCCAAGAAACTGCTTTCTGTTCCCTCATCACTCAGTTTTGCTCTGCTCCAGTTCTCACTCTTCTAGACACGTCTTGTCCCTTCTCCATCATGACTGACGCTTCCCTGATCGCCTCTGGAGCTGTACTCCTTCAGGCCGATGTCAATGGTGACCTCCATCCCTGTGCCTATTTTTCAAAGACCTTCTCCCCTGCAGAACGAAACTACAACATCTATGACCGAGAACTCCTGGCCGTCATCCTTGCACTCGAGGAATGGCGACAATATCTCCTAGGAACCTCGCACCCTGTCATGATCATCACTGACCACAAGAACCTCTCCTTTGTCAAAGATCCTCGCAAGCTCTCTCGTCATCAAGCCTGCTGGTCCCTTTTTCTCCTCAACTCTGACCTTGTCTGGAAAGTGACTCCCAGAACCCAGATGGGTTCAGCTGATGCCCTTTCCCGAAAAGACTCCATTGACACCTCCTCCGACAACACCGACGCATCTATCCTCCCAGACCCTGTTGTTATAAATGCTCTTGACCTTAAACTCTTTGACTACATCCGATCCTCATCCTCGTCCTCTCCACTGGTCCTTCATGCGCTCAAAGCTATGGAAGAAGCTACACCTTTGTTCCCTTGCTCCTCACTCCAAGATTGGTCGTTTGATAATGGCCATCTCTTTTATAAAGGATGGTTATATGTTCCACCCTCGTCCCGATCTATGCTTCTCCATAGCATTCACTCCTCCCCTACCACTGGCCATGCTGGTCAATTCCGCACGAAGGCAATCCTAGAACATGACTTTTGGTGGCCTGGACTTGGTACTTTTGTCAAGAACTTTGTCGCTGGCTGTGCTATATGTCAGCAATCCAAGGTCAATACTTATCCTACTGTTGCTCCCCTGAACCCAATACCGTCTTCTTCGTCCCTGCCTTTTTGACAAATCTCTGTCGATCTTATCACTGATCTCCCTTTATCCTCTGATTTTAATTCTATTATGGTCATGGTCGACCATGGCCTTATGAAGGGGGTAATTTTCATCCCTTGCAACAAAACCGTTGATGCTGCAGGAGTCACTAAACTTTTCTTCGACAATGTCTTTAAACGCTTTGGACTTTACGATTCCATCATCTCAGATCGTGGTCCACAGTTCGCCTCTGCGTTTGCCCTTGAACTCGCTCGTCTCCTCCAATACGACATCCGACTCTCCACTGCATACCACCCCCAGACTGATGGCCAAACTGAATGAATGAACCAAGAACTTGAGATGTACCTTTGTATCTTCTGCACCAACGACCCCCACTCCTGGTTGGAATTCCTCACTACCGCCGAATTCCATCACAACTCTGTCCCTTATAGCTCTACTAAGACATCTCTGTTCTCTCTCCTCCTTGGTTACGAACCCTGATCATTCCCAGCCCTCGGTAAAACATTCATTCCCGCTCTATCTGACAGATTGATTACCCTGTCCAAGGCATGAGAAGAAGCCCTTGCTGTGCATGACTCTGCTTGCTTGGTGATAACTCGCCACTCCACCTGCTCATTCTCCCCCTGGAAAGTTGGAGACAAGGTATGGCTAGAAGCCACCAACCTTTGGATCCCCTACCCCTCTAGAAAACTTGCTCCGAAACGTCATGGACCATTCAAAATCTCATAAGTCATTTCTCCTCTTGTTTATCGTCTTAGATTACCTCCCTCCTGGAAGATTCACAACACGTTCCATGCTTCTCTCTTATCGCCGTTTAAACAGACCGAAGCACATGGACCTTCCTTTTCTGAACCAACCCTGGACATTATAGATGACGAAGAAGAATTCGAAGTGGAGGCTATCCTGTCACACAAAGGCTGCCCTGGCAACTATCAGTACCTGACCACATGGAAAGGATACTCTCAATCTGAAGCAACATGGGAACCTGAAGAAAATCTCCATCACACTCCTAAGATTTTTTTTTCTTATAAATGTTCCCATTCTTTGAAATAATTGCTGAATCCCTTGAATGGTGTCGTACCTCTTCATGAGTGTCCTCCTCAACGGTCAGGCTGTCATATGTTCTTTCCCTTAACTACACTACACCCACTCTTCTTCACCCTTCGACCATGTCTTGTTCTTACTGCTGTCATATTCCTCTTCGTTCTTTTCTTTACACTTCATTGATCTTGTAACTGTTCTCTTCTGATGCAAGCTTTAACTTCTTAACACTGAAATTCTCCATTATGAACTTTTCCGAAACCTCCTTGACCACTGCCACCTCTGGCTGGGACACCAATGACCTCTCTGCTGGAGTTGTCTCTGTGGATGAACCCCTTGCTGCCTATTGACTCACTTCTCCTCCTGCCGGCTATCATGACTTTTTATTCCGCCTCTTGGCTGATCCTTCCGTCGCTCATGCTCTAGACTATTACATGGACGTTGATTCTCCCCTTTCTGCTCTCTGCCAGCTCCTTCGTCATTTTCAACTTCTGTCGATCGCCTCTGGCTGGAGACGAACTTCAACCATCCACACCCAATATCTAGATGTAGCTAATATCAATGCCCTCATCATTCTAGCCCATCATCTTAAGCTTGGAGAATTTCTTGAGGACATTCGTCGATATCTTGCACAAGTAGCTTTATCTCAATCTCCTGTTCATCCTCGCCCTGTCCCTCCTCGTCGCAAAAAGCCCAAACGTCGTCACACCATCCTCCCTTGTCGGCGTTCTCCATAGACCATAGACCATGGAGATAGTCTCTTCATTCCAGAAGCCTTCAAGAATGACACTGGGTCACCCCTTGCCATGGATCTCTAGTCTTCATAGGCACTTCAACGGTACAAAGGGGGTAATGTTACAATTCTTTTCTTTCTCTTTCCTTTATGTACAATCTTCTCATCATCCTCTTTAGTCCTTTCTCTTCTCGTCATCTTCTATGACTCTCTTGAGGCTATCAACACTTCTTTCAGGTGATAACTC
>JBBPUG010001018.1:0-12828 GCA_038094535.1 Tubosaeta aff. alveolata | reverse complement strand
CGCCTCCCTCGTCGTGATGGTAGTGAAGGTAGACGCACCTGTTACACCACCTCGCCGTCGTCATCGCTCGCTCTCCCTGCGACCGAAGTGCGAGGCCGCATTGCCCTTGCCCTTGCCCTTGCCCTTGCCCTTGTACCCACTACAGTGTTGAACATGGTTTCCTGATGGAAAAAGAGAACGAAAAAACAAAAGCGAAAAAACAAAAGCGAAAAAACGAAAGCAAAAAAACGAAAGCAAAAAAACGAAAGCAAAAAGACGAAAGCCAAAAGACGAAAACGAAAAGACGAAAACGAAAAAACGAAAACGAAAAAACGAAAACGAAAAAACGAAAACGAAAAAACAAAAACGAAAAAACAAAAACGAAAAAACGAAAACGAAAAACGAAAGCGAAAACAGAAAGACGAAGACGAAAAACTAATCCAGAAATGAAAACGTGTGCAACGAATCTCAAAAAAATCTTTTGTCCGGTCAAGTCCGTCAAAAGAATCTCTCACGAATCTTTTCCCGACATCTATCGCCGAATCACCCTTCCCAAATGTTTGGCGATTCGATATCGAGATCACAAATGGAAACCTTCCCTTGATTCATCACATCGCTAACTCTAGTTTGAGATGGCTCCGCCTTAGATTCTCAGTGCCAAATATGTCATTGGCCGAGGACTTCATCTACTCGCTAGGGTCTAGCTGCCCCAATATTGAATCGATAGACATGTTCTTTCTATCGATTGAGCCGTATTCGATTGGATTGAATGAAGCCATAACCCGACAGGTTTGCCGCTGGGACTACCTTCAGACCATGGATTGTATGCAAGCCAGCTTAGATTTTGATGCACTCATTCACCTGTCCCGGATTCCTGGCTTAACGGTGCTTTCATTCACACTCACTCATGCATTGATGGATCAAATCGCATCCTCTGACGAAATGCTTGTTTTTTCCGTCCTGGAATGCCTTCGATTGACAATTCGATCCATCGATCCTATCACTGAGCCGTTCACCAGTATCCAATTCCCCGCCGTAACGCAAATACGCTTCTTCTTTGGAGTAACACCTCCTAACAGACACTGCATCAAGTCGTTCTCGACGGCGCTTTCAAGGGCACTTAGCCATGCCAGATCATTTGCGAACTTCGAGTTGATGGACAACCCAGTGCTTGCTATGCGTAATGCTGAATACATCTTTGCGCTTACCCTCGATGATATTCGCCCCATAACAATACTCAGTCTTACGGAGATACACATCGACCTTGGTTGGACTGTAGACCTAAGGGACCATGATTTGTTGGAGCTTTCCTCTTCGTGTCCGCAGCTCTCATCTCTGGTTATAAACCACACGTTCGGATGGCGGGCTATTGGAATCACCCCTGCTGGTTTGGAACAGTTTCTTGGGAAATGCCCATTGCTATCAGAGCTTTGCATTGCCCTCAACACTCACAATTTCACTCTTCCGTTACAGACAGGCGATGACATTCGCGCAGAATCTTGTTCTTCTGTGAATGTTACCGACTCCGCTATTGAAGCAGAATCCATTCTACCTTTGGGTATTTTTTTTGCAGACCACTTTCCGATGCTCGAATGTGGTGACAAGTTTTCATTCGAAAGTTGGAAGACGATGGATCCACAAGATCTTCTCCATCCACAACCTGTATACACGGAGCGATGGAATGCGGTGATCGAGCTGGCGAAACAATTATTGCTGGAGCGGTCGCGCCAAACCACAGGTATGCTTCAGGTCTCGTTGAGCGTCTCCCGAGTTGATGTTAGATCGGAGCAAAGTTTTCAATAGTGCTAGGCTTGTAGTGTAAATCAATGATCGCGACGCGCAATCTACACATTGTCTGGTACGTGACATGTTCAGGACCTCAAACGACGACGCGCTGACGTCCTTGTGAAGGCACGAGATACGAGGCACAAGAGAAGGCACTTGGTGGCAGGGGCAAGTTCTCACTGCTCATGACGGAGATAGAGCGCGGAACGTCGGGTAGCCCAGCCGCCTCGAACAGACGGTTAGTGAGATCCAGAGGTCGCAGGTGGAACTGCCTCGGTGATGATGGCCTCGACCGAGTGTGCCGTGCCGGCGGACAGTGATAGCATGAGTATGCAACCAATGTATGATTCTTACGTGAGAACCTTTGTCCAAACCGGGTCCATCATTGAATGTCTGTGTCGTGTGCTTGCCAGTCTGCCTCGTCCACATCGTTGTCGCCGCCCACCGCTCTTGCAAGACACGATGGCCGAGAAAGATATTCTGTACAGACAGTATATAGGCGAATCAGATTTACCTCACATCATGTCCTTGGTACAGAGTGAACTCAGTGAACCCTATGTCATCTACACCTATCGTTACTTTCTTCACCAATGGTGAGTCCTCCGGCTTTTCGTTCTCTCTCGCGCTCACTGGTTTATCCAGGCCTCAGCTCGCGTTCCTCGTGCGTTTTCTATCCGTCGGGCGTGCCTTGGCTAACCGAGTTCATTGTAGGCCATACCGGCAGGCTCCTCGGTTCCGATAGGTGTAATCGTGTGCAAGCAGAGCATGCACAAGCACGTCTCCAACCGAGGCTACATCGCCATGCTCAGCGTCAACAAGAACTGGCGCAAACGCGGCGTCGGTGAGCATGTCCTCCTTGTTGTCTGACCATGCCCACAACCCACGCGCAGCGAGCACGCTCGTTCGCCGTACAATCGACGTGATGAAACGCGGCGGCGTTACCGAGGTATGCCCCCCCATTTCGGCACCAACGGCATCACCAACCCCTTCCAGGTCGTTCTCGAAACAGAATTTGACAACGTCCCCGCGCTCTCGCTCTACGAGTCCCTCGGGTTCATCCGCGAGAAACGGCTCTATCGGTTCTACCTCAACGGAAAGGACGCGTTTCGTCTCGTCCTTGCAGTTCCCCCCGATCCAGACCAGCCCTCGCCGTATGCCAGATTTCTGCCCATTCGAGATCCGCCGCCAATGTATGCCATCGACGACGACTATGACGATGATTGATGAACTTGCCCGGCGTTCTGCATCATACCCATATTGATCACCACTCGCATTACGTTGTATACATCACTGCGTGGCTTTACGTTTGCTAGCATGATACATAGTCCCTTAATGCCTCTTTTGACATAACATGACTTATCCATACCTGCTCGACTAGTTCTCATTTGACCTGTTCGCAGCATACGTTTTCTTGTTTCCCTGGGGCTTGTCTCTCTCTCTGTACATTATTGTAGAAATTGATTATGTAGATGCCTCACCCCGGTTTCCTACTTGCACGCCGAACTCAACCCGATCACATCCCCGAGTAAGCTCAGTCTAATTAATTGTATCTGATACACTTGTCGAGTATGTCTGATCTCACCGAGGCGAGATGAAAAGCAAGGAAAATAATTACGATGAAACAAGTTATTCAATCCTCACAGTTCATCGTGTTCATACGGGATATCATCCTCATCTGCAGGTCCACTCTCCCCAGAGGATGCGTAAAGCTTGCTTGTGATGGGGCTGACGACGCTCTGGACCTCCGCTAGCTTCTCCTCCAACTCATCTGTCGTAGCAGATTGTCCATTTTCATCGATCCACTCCGTCACTTCCTTGATGGCAGAGAGAAGCATCGTTTTGTCATCGTCCTCGAGCTTACCACCGAGACCAGATTGGTCGGCAAGTTGCGATTTGAGACCAAACACAAACGAGGAGAGCGAGTTGAGGGCCTCAATGCGCCTGCGGTTCGCTTCGTCCTCGGAGGCAAATTCCTCAGCCTCACGAACCATCCTCTCAATGTCCTCCTTAGAAAGACGTCCCTTCTCGTTTGTGATCGTGATCGACTCGGATTTACCACTGATGTACAGAAATCAATCACCCACCACACAATGAATCTCAATAGTACTCACGTTCCCTTGTCAGCAGCGCCAACCTTCATGATGCCATTGGCGTCGATCTCAAAGGAGACTTCGATTTGAGGGACGCCACGAGGTGCAGGAGGAATGCCGGAGAGTTCAAACTTGCCAAGGAGATTGTTGTCCTTGGTCATCGAGCGCTCACCCTCGTACACTTGAATAAGGACAGTGGGCTGGTTGTCAGCAGCCGTCGAGAAGCTATAACAATTCATGAACACAACGTTGATACGTTAGGAAGCAGGACGTACATTTGAGACTTGCGAGTAGGGATAACAGTGTTGCGGGGAATGAGCTTAGTGAAGATACCACCAGTTGTCTCGATACCGAGAGTGAGGGGGCAAACATCGACAAGGACAACATCTGCAGTTCCCTGTGCTCCGGAAAGAACCCCAGCTTGGACAGCAGCACCATACGCGACTGCCTCATCAGGGTTGATACCTTTCGAAGGTTCCTTGCCATTGAAGTACTCCTTCAAGAGTTGCTGGACCTTAGGGATACGAGTGGAACCACCAACAAGAACGACCTAAAACCCAACTGAGCACCGTGACAAGGTTCCAGGAATATTACATACCTCGTCGATATCCTCCTTCTTGACATTGGCATCCTTGAGGACCTGCTCAACGGGCTTCATAGTCTTGCGGAAAAGGTCCATGTTGAGCTCCTCGAACTTGGCCCTAGTGAGGGTCTCCGAGAAATCATTACCATCAGCAAAGGACTCGATCTCAATGCGTGTCGACTGTTGGCTCGACAGAGTGCGCTTCGCCTTCTCAACCTCGCGCTTCAACTTGCCCATGGCGCGCAAGTTGGTCGTGACATCGGTGCCGGTTTTCTTCTTGTACAACTTGACAAAGTAGTCAATGACTCGATTATCGAAATCTTCACCTCCAAGATGGGTGTCACCGGCAGTTGCAAGGACCTCAAATACACCGTCGTCGATGGAAAGGAGGGAAACATCGAAAGTACCACCACCAAGGTCGTACACGATAATCTGGGACTCGCCATCATTCTTGTTAAGACCGTAGGCAATGGCAGCAGCAGTGGGTTCATTGATAATTCGGAGCACTTGAAGACCAGCAATAGTGCCAGCGTCCTTAGTTGCCTGGCGTTGGGCATCATTGAAGTCTGAAAGGTGTATTGAGCAATTTGGTCCCAAACATACATGGAATACTCACATGCCGGAACTGTGACTACAGCATGAGTGACCTTCTCACCGAGGTACGCCTCGGCAGTTTCTTTCATCTTGGTTAAGACCATGGCACTAATCTCTTCTGGTGTCTAGAGACAAGTTGAGTTTCCAAGAACCAACAATTCTGATGGCCGGAAGCTCACAAACTCGCGAGTCTCACTCTTGTAGTTGATTTGGATAGCAGGTTTCCCGCCCTTGTCCACTACGTTGAATGGCCAATGCTTAATGTCCCGCTTGAGTTCACCATCATCCATTTTACGACCGATGAGACGCTTAGCATCAAACACGGTGTTTTTAGGATTGGAGTGGAAAGCGTTCTTGGCGGAGTCTCCAACACTGGAACAAATCCGAGTGAGGTCAGAAAATAGACTACAACAGAAAACGTACAGTCGTTCATCCTCGGTGAAGCCGACCCAAGACGGGGTTATCCGGTGACCTTGGTCGTTGGCAATGATTTCCACGCGACCACCACGCTGGACACTACACAGCTCATGAGCGAGGATATACCAAAATTTTAGTGGAGTGAACGAACCCGACACACGAATAACTGAGCGGGAAGACAATCAACAACGAGGGTGGACAGAGACAAGCAATACATACGTAGTTCCCAGATCTGCCAAAATGGGTGAGCATGAATGGAGAGGATCTAGGATGAATATTGTACACACCAATACCAATGACAGTTCCATATTCACTTTTCTCTTCAACATCATCTTGCGCTGAGACGGCGGGGCACAGACAAATGAGTGCGAAGAAGGCGAGGAAAACAAGAGAGAGAGAGGATGCCGAGAGGCGCGACTTTGCGCGTGATGGGCGGCGGTGAGGACTTGCCATCGCTGTGAACGACGATGAGGAGAGGAGTGAGAGGGTGATGTTTGCGGAGAGAAAACCCGAGCTTTATATGACCTGCTCGAGGGCCACGTACAGAAAATGTTTGGACACGTCGACACTTTTTCATCGTGATTTTACCACGGTCACGTGAACAAAACTTGCGTGTCCAAACGGGAGATTCGTCATACCCAGGGTTCCCACGCTTCGGTCCCCAAACGGTCCTGGACCGATTGGACCTAAGGACCGATCGTGCCTGCACGTGATGGTCCCCCTGAGTCACGCAACACCGGCTATGTCCGGGGAGGAAAATTTCGCTAAGGTCGAAAAGTTTGGCGGGCCCTTGTGCGCCACAGCTGTGCCGGCGGCAGTGCCAGGGACGACCGTGCGGGGACCGTCTGGGGACCGTTTCGGTACGGTCCTACGCAGTCCCACCCAACTGCTGTGCGCCGATTCCAACCCGGCGTGCCTTTCTCGAACGAGGAGTGGGATTTCGGGCGGGGGATCGGGCGAGCGGATCGGGCGAAGGGCAAACGGATGCGAATTCGACAGTAGATACACAGGATGTAATTAAAAGAAAGAAAGAAAGAAAAGCAAACAGTCGGTAGAGGGAAGGGGAACAGGGGAAACGAGAGTGAGATGAGGAAAACGAGTCCGAAGCGAGACAAAAACGAAATGGCGCAGAGGGGAAGACTGAAAGTCGGGGAAATGGAGAGCGAGTCCGAAGTGAAAAACGAAATGCCGGCAGGGAGGGGAAGACTGTAGTCGAGCGATGAGCAAATGAAATTAAAAAAAAAGAAGTGCAGGGACGGCCGCACCTTCGACGGAACCAAAAGAACGAGGCCGCGAGCACGAGAATCAATGCGCGCTACCTTGGAGGTAAGTGAGCCGCAAGCACTTGCCACTGCCGTCTTCAGGATGGATGACGTGCCCCGCCGGCGTTGTCGCATCGAGCTCGTAGTCGGCCAGGAGACAGAACCCGATCGATCCGTCGTCGAACGTGCGGGTGCGGGACGCAAGAAGCTTGACGAAAGCGACCTCTTCCATGGTGGCAACGGGAGAGTCCAGCGGCTCTGGACTGTCGGTGGCGGATGTGCAGTATCGTTCGTAGATGTCTTGTAGTGTGACGTAGAACGCCTGCGGGTGAAAGTTCTTGCCTGTCGTGAATATACCTTGCGGCTGAGGCCACGGCGGGACCTCGTCGGCCTTGGAGACTTGCTTGACGCCGTCGTTGCAGTAGCCCCTCTTGTGGTTCAGGGAAGATCCCTCTGCACCTGGGTACATAATCGTGCGACAGCGTGAGCACGTCTGCGCTTTCCGTGCCTGCCATTGGTCCACCGACGATCAGCACGTGGAGGGGGAACCAACACAACGCCGCCCACCTTCTTGGAGGTCCCAGGTTCGGCTTCAAGCTTGACGAGCGCAACGGCTTCGCAGTGCTTCCTCCAGAAGTCTTCAGTGTTGCGTTTCGCTGTGGGAGGCCGAGAGGGAAGCACGTCAGTAGGACATAAGATCTACACAACCTGTACTTACACTTGTAGTCCCCCTTCATGATCCTGCTCATCAACTTTGGTTCGAGCTCGCCGAGTTGTCGCAGGAGTGCGAGCGGGTGCTTGAGAATGGCCGACTCCGTCCTGCACTTGGCAACGAGGCGCTTGTTGTAGTCGGCCGTCGCTTCCACCCATCGCCTGGGTGTCATTTCATAAGAGACCCACCTGAACTCGGCGCGCATGTCCATGAACAGGTAAAACTCTTGCGACTCCTTGATGGTGAGTGAACGTGGGTCGATATTGGTGGCGAGTGAGAACAGGCGTTGCGAGCGGGTGAGGCCGTCAATACGGAAGCGGGGGAGCAGAAGGGAACGGGATGGTGATGGGCCAGACGATGTACTGGCAAGAGAGGGCATGGACAGGCTGGGTGTGCCGGCAACCGGAGAGGTGAGGCTGCCGTGACCAACTGGTATGTCGCGTATGGCCGATAACGGCTTCGGTGCCGGCGCATCAAGGCAGGACGTGGTGGAAGGGTTCATTTTCTTGAAGAAATGGTCGAGTGGGTTGGACCGGGGATTGTTCGTGGCAGACAAAGCATGCGGCGCCGTCTCTGGCTGTATGTGCTCGCCGACAGGACACGCCGGTTCACATGAAATTGCTGCAACGATGGCAACGTCGCCATCATCGGCGTCAATGGGTGAAGCGGCATCTAGCTTGCGCTTTTTGGCTCCTGTCGTGCTCATCGTTCCGGCGGGTTGATCGAGAAGACGAAGGTCAACTTTCAACTCCTTGAAAACTGGCCTGCTGGCCTGCAACGCAAGGTCCGAGGTAGTGTCATGCTGGAACTCGAGCGCGCGTGTTGCAAGGTCGTCAAGGTTGTCCATCTCCTCCTTGACACCGATCAGCCCGCCGAACGACGTTGTGTGATCCGAGGTGGTCAGGCCGAATGTCTCGCCAGAGTCAACGGTTGCCAACTCTGGCAGACGCTCAAGGCCAGGCAGGACACCATCCTTGAGCAGCTGGTTCTGAAGAGTGGCGATGGCGGCGACAAGGCCGATGTGGTGTGACCCGTAGGTGGATGCGAGGAATGGAGTCTGGGGACGTGCGGAGCCTTCATTCGAAGGGCGGTAGGCAACCCGGATGTTGCGACGGAGAACGAAGTCATGGCCGAGGGCGACCAGCATGGTGACCCCACTGGGCTGGACGCGCTGGAGAGAGTTCCAACCCTTGTGTGAACCCTCGATGCGGCTACCATCGGATGGGATGTCCTGGCGGGAGCGCTCAAGACAGCCCTTTCGGACATGCTTAAGCTGCTCCTTGTGCACCTACACACGATCGGGTTCAGTTCGCCTAAACAGAGGGCGAGAATATATTGCCATGGACTCACTTGCATGGCGGCAGCCGACCAGACCGTTCCCTTCTCAGCCCACTTGGAAAAGGCGGCTTCTAGCTTCTGCTCTTGCTCTGACTTGTTCCAGTACTCAGCGCCCGACCCGTTCACGGAGCGTTTCTTGAGGATCGCGTTTGTTATGTCAGCGGCGACGGCTGACCGGTGCGGATTTTTGTGAGAGTTCAGAATGACTGCGATGTACCTGACGATTCGGCGTCATCGTGATCAGTAGAAAACGAGCAGGAACAGACACATACCTTGCAACGAAATGCCAGACATCGAGGACACAGCGTGTCTCTGGCATGGCTGTCTCTATGGCCCGACGGACCTGGCAACAGTTGTCCGTGACCATCATCTCGGGCATAGGTTGGCCCAGGACCTCATGGCGGCGCCGAACACCCGCCAGTAGCTCTGTGAGCTCGGCGTTTGCTTTCGTTTGACAGAGCCGCTAAGAAGACGCGTCAGTCAGTAGAAGTAGCAAAATAAGACTGTTGAACAGACTCACCCAGGCCACGATCTCGCCCTTCTTGTTGATCATGGTCAACACGCTGCCTCGCAACTCCCTCGACCGTTGGCAGTGGCTGTCAGTAATGGTTGCCTTGCTAGCAGACTTGAAGGTACTGTCTGTTGACCCACACTGAGCTGTGCCGAGGGGGAGGGAAGGGAAGGGAACGCGGGGTGGTGAGACACATTACTACTATAGTTAGTTGACGAGAAATAATAGAACTTACTTGGGAGAGACCTTAAATAAACCTCCGATTCATTTTGCCATGTGCACCCGCTGAAATCTAAGAATACCTCGGTGATTACCTCATCTGAAATTGACTGATCGGCGTAGCCTTGTGGATTGCTGGGAGTTGAAAAGGACTTGGGGATGGATGCATTCATGCTTCCAAATATGGACAGCAAGGTGCTTCCCATCGATTTCACATGCTGCTGCTCAGTCGCCTTCAGATATGCCCACTTTCGCTGGTGGTATTCGAGCAGATGGAGCTCTATCATCCATCATCGTCACCCATCCAAGCGAGAACAGGTAATAACTCACGCTTAAAGTGTTCTGCTAGCCCCACTGATGTCATCGATGGCCGTAGCTCGACCACCATGTCGAAGAGCTCACGTGTGAGTGCGGAGCATTTGTAAAAAATCGGTACATTTTCTAGTACAATGAAATAGTTGATCAGGTCAATGACACTGACGAAATACAGTCAGGCATACCCGGGATTTCCCAATGATTCCACCCTTTCCAGTAAACATGACTTGTAAGTGCGAAACAGTGGCCGCCACCGCCTGATCCCATTGATGATTGCATAGCACCCTCATTCTCGCTGGCATCACAGCTCTCTTCCATCACAACATCACCATCACTTTCCAAAACAGCGCCGGCAGCACGATTTCGCTTGCAGCGGTCACAGCGTAACTGAAGTCCGAGTGCGCTTTCTTCGTACGATATGCCGTGGAGCTCACGCGGCCCCGTTGTCGTCCAGCCTTCCCATGCTATCTCATCGCCAGACTGGCACTTCGGGCACTTCGCTAGCTCCGGATAGTATAACGGATGAATGATATTGATCGGTTTGATATACTGGCTCTCTGGTGAAATACTGACAGTTCCTGGGCGCAGTTGTGAATGGAGGTATGTCGGTGGTACGAAGCGTGGTCCGAGGATTGGGACGTCGTGCCCAAGTGTCTTTATTTTGAGACCTTTGCGATTGCGGCTACGTATCGTGTTCCACACGAAGGTGACATATTCGACCACCTCGGCTTCCCATTGCAGCTGGACGAGCGGCCGTCTGCATGCTTTAGTCGCAGGTAAGTTCTCCCATTTATCAACCCTGTTTTTGACCTATTAAACGCATGCACAGTCAGCAGTCAGAACGTCTCTGCAGGCCAGACGAGGAGCAAACTCACGGTGTGCAACCAGTGTGACCGGAACTTCTCGCGCTCACTTGGCTGCACAGCAGAACTATTTCGAAGGATGGACAAGATGACCTTGGGCTCAAAGACCGACATGGATGGATGTGAGACAGGGATAGCTGTAATTTGAATTTTTCCTGTGAACTCGCTAATGCCTTCCTTGACTTCCATTACAACCTATATAGTGGTACCTGTTACAGACAATATACTGTCATATTGACCGGCTTTTCTGTCCCCAGTAGCTACAACTGAGACTAAGTACAGTGTGTGTAAGTATCTATTCCGTCTCAACCTGTCACAATCAGCGTGCCACTGTGACAAACCCAACTATGCCATCATCCTCGAAGTCAGACGACTCGGTGATTTCAATCACCTCAAGCTCTAATGATGGCCATACAGCCCACAATGTTGCCGAGTCCAGCGGCTCGGCCCTTGGGAACAACCAGGGTCCAAACCGGCAATCCAATACAGGCAGCAATGTACCTACACATTCACTCGTCCCTGTGGTACAGGGCTGCACCAAGGACCCACAGCTTACTAGGGGGGACCACCAACGTGTGTTGTTTGGCCTACTGTGGGCATCACGCACTCACTGTAATGACTAGAACTAGTTATTCCATCTAACTTCCCTATCCACCCTGATGACGTGATCCCGCTGGCTCGGTACGGTTACGACAGGCGCATTCACGAGATCTCTACCAGGCTCGGCTTTCAGGATCACGTTGCCGAGGAAGTGTATCGCCACGTCGGCAATCTAGGGCAGCTGGAGAACGTACTCTATTCTATGAAGCATGCTGCAAATCAGCGCGGAAAATTCAAAATTAAACAACTCACAGCGGGCGAGCCCGATGCAGAGAAGACCAATACGGACGAGTCGGATGCAGATGAGTCCAACGCCTAAAAGCATGGCACATAGGTCCAACAATGTAATTGTACGGATTTTTTTATTCACAGCATCACACAGGCTTGAAATGCTTGAAGTACGTAGTGTATTTTGTACTACTCTGGTCCGGCATACACAATTGAATCCCTGGTTTGCTTTCTGACTAAAGTATGGCTGCTGATTCCTTCCGACATCTAGTATAAACCGCCGCATCCGTAGTTGATGCCAGCCGAGAGCGCCGTGCGTGTAGTTCTCACTGGTGGGTACTAAATCTACACGCACCACAGGATCAAGCTACACCTGTCCATCACGTTCACCGCCCATTCCTTCTCCAGCGTCTCAAGGCTCGTTTTCCTACTGCTTGGAGCTGGCTGGGTTCCTCGGGCTACCACTTGTTTATCTCGGCCTTCATGCTCGCCTTCAAGGTCATTTGCGACAATACCTATTCCAACAAGTCGTGGTCCAGGGCCGTACCCGACATACATACTCCCTTTGATGGAGACATTGGCGCTGCCACCCGCCACCAATCCGTTCGCGTTGTCATTGTCTACCGCGCCCTGGGCAGCTGTGCCTGTTGCCCCCAAAGCCAGTTATCACCGCTCCCCCCAACCTGTCGACGGCTTACATGACTCTCCCCGACACACCTTCTCCATCTCGACATCCCCCGCATTGTCGGCTTCTCCACCCACTCCTCCTAGCATCGAGGACTACACAGCAAATCTTTTTTCCACTTCATCGTTGCCCGGCATCTCGAAAGCAGATCGTTCACTCAAAAACGAAGATGTTTGCCTTTGCTTCGCCCGCAGTGTGGTGAGTGTTCACTATTGTAGCTCACCTTATTCACCTAAAACCATCGTCTTGAAGACAATGCCTATTGCATATTCACTGACTCTCCTCCTCTTCTAGGCCGCACACCAAATATTCTATGCCCTCATGTTTTCACCTTGCAGTGGGTGACCTGGAGTATCGTTGGTGACGGACCCTGCTTCATCTCGCATTGGGCTCTATTACTGCATGCTCCGAACTTGTCCTACAAACGTCAGTACCCGTCGCCCCCGAAGCTGGTTATCCCGCTCCCCTCAACCCTTCGACGGCTTACATGACTCCCCCACTAACCCCGACACTCCTTCTCCCCTCATATTCACCTTTTGTCATCGCCTGCCTCTCAAAAGTGGAGGCCATTCGTGTACTCTCATGTATTTCATAGTGTAAGTAGAATGTTACCATAGTTCTGTAGTTACTCGTTGAAAATCACGCAT
>JBBPUG010001017.1:0-12850 GCA_038094535.1 Tubosaeta aff. alveolata | reverse complement strand
GGGGCAGAACAGAACTGGGTGATGAGTGAACGGAATGCAGTTTCTTGGAGGGAGGTCCATAACCAGGGTTCGTTTTTGCGAGTGAGGAGAGTCAAGGGAGCAACGATATTGGAGAAGTTGGGGATAAACTTCCAATAGAAGTTGGCGAAACTGAGGAAACTGCGAATTCCTTTGACAGAGGTTGGGGGTTTCCAGTCTTTGATGGCAGCGAGCTTGACAGGGTCCATCTCGAGTTGTCCTTGACCGATGATCATGCTGAGGTATTCCATCTGGGGGGTGTCGAAGGAGCATTTGGAGATTTTGAGCGAAAGGTGGTGTTCTCTGAGTTGTTGTAGGACTCGTCGTGTACGATCGTGATGGAGTTCTATGTCGTCTTTGGTGTGGATGCCTAAGTCGTCCATGTAGATTTTCAACCAACATTCTGCTAGCATATCGGCAAAGATATGGTTCATGAAAGCCTGGAATGTGGGAGGAGTGTTGTTGAAGCCAAAGAACATGACAGTGGGTTCAAAAAGTCCAAGTGGGGTGATGAATGCCACTTTCCATTGGTCCTCTTCTTGAATTCGGATGTTGTTGTATCCACATCGTATGTCGAACTTGGTAAACAAGGTCGAGTCCTTCATGTCATCGATGAGATCAGAGATGAGTGGGAGGGGATACGTGTTGCGGATGGTATACAAATTGAGATATTGATAGTCCTGACATGGACGAAGAGAACCGTCTTTCTTGGGTACAAAGAAAAAGGGAAAGGCTTGTGGGGACTTTGACAGGACGATGCGACTGGTTTTGAGATGTTCTTCAACAAAGAGGCGACAGGCCTCCTTTTCGGCGGGGTTTAATGAGTAGACTTTGGCAATCTTTGGGACGAAGGTGGGCTTAAGTTTGATGGTATGATCGTAGGGTCGGTGAGGTGGGAGAGTGTCAAAGGTCTTTTTGGAGAACACATTTTCGTAGTCTTGGCACCAGGTGGGGATTTCATGCTCAAGTTTGGCCACTTGTTGGGCCAGCTGGGTCGAGAGGGTAACCTTGTTAATCTCATCCCGGGGCGGACGCTCATGAAGAGGTACCACAGCGTCCTGGGATGGAGTCTCCTTGTTGATACTTACCGTACCATGGATCCAATCAATGGTAGGGTTCCATTGTTTTAGCCAGGGCATTCCTAGAATGATCTGTCACTTGCTGAGAGCGACAACCATGAGGTCGAGATGGTCATTGAACGAGGAGATTTGAGCATTAGCTCGGATTCTGAATTTGATAGCTCCCTTCTTGTTGGGAGAACCATCGACGTTGTAGGCCATGAGGGGTTTCTGGATACGTTTGATTCCCATACGAAGGGCAGGGACAAGGCTGGGGTCAATGAAGTTACCAGTTGCTCCGTAGTCTAAGAGAGCAACAGTTTTGACACTGTTTGAACCAACTTGGAGATGAATGGGTAAACGGTGGGCTCTTTGACTGGGTAAACCGACGAGGACGTGGGAAGGGGAAGGCGTGGATGGTTCTTTTTCTGTCAAGAAGTCTTGGACAGCGAGGGTGGCGACTTCTTCATTGGAGGGTTCTTTGTCGGGTTCATAGAGGGTTTTCAAGACTTGAAGGATAGTGGCGTCATCCGTCCCTGAGTTGCGAAGTTTATTGAAGTAGGTGTCGAGGGCAGAAGTGGGTTTTGGCTTCTCAAAGTAGGCTTTAAGTTTTCGAAGGCCTGAGGTAAGGTCCTTTCTGGAGGTGCAAAGTTTGTTGAGGTAAGCGTCGATGGCAGAGGTGGACTTTGTCGTGGGGGTTCTGAATGCGGTTTTCAGGACGAGGATGATTGTTTCTTCATCGACTCTGGAGTTACGAAGGTGATCAAAGTAGGCATGGAGTTCCGAGGTAGGTTTAGGATCAAGGTGGGCAATGGTCTCGGTGGGTCTAGTGTTCTGTGGGCAAGGGGATGAAGGTTTAGTGCCTAAGCACTTGATGGCGTTGTGGCCTTTCTGGCGACAACGGAAACAGAGACCAAGTTTAGCGCATCTCATACACTCAAGTGGGGAGAGTTTCTTAAGTTTGACGTTCACGACGTCCATGGTTACTATGGGTCTAGTGGTGAGGGGTGAACTGAGGGTGAAGGTTTGGAGATCCTTCCTGATCTAGGTCTGCTAGATCTTGGGTCGATGACTAGGATGATGACGAATGGCCGTCTGATGGATGATCAGTTAGATCCAAAAGGTTTGTGACTAGGGATAACGGCGATCGGCCGTTCGATGGTTGATCTAGAGTTACTAGATCCTTGGGTCGTTGACTGTGATGAAGACTATGGCTTGGATGACGACGATCGGTCATCCGATGGGGCAGTGATGAGGAGGATGACGATTAATCGTCCAATGGTTGCGAGGGGGAGCTAGTGACTATGATGACGACGATCAGTCGTCCAGTGATTGCCCTAGGGCACAATGGGGACTAGTGACGAGGAGAAGGCGGTGGGGGTAGGCCCTACTCCATAACAGGAGGGGTTAAAGGAGACACTGAATCTTTTGTAATGCTAAGCGTACTCAAGAGAGCGTTCGACTTAACCCAAGAGAGGCAGACGCTCACGAAGAGGTACCACAGTGTCTCTCTTAGCAGGCTAAGTGCGAAACGACGACAGAGGACAAAGGACGATGATGAGTGAGCACACGGTCTCGAGAATTGCTCGAGGACTGAGAATGAGTACGACAAATATCGTGGACAATGGACTAGGGCTCAGGGTTGAGAGATCCGAGGAGTTTAAGACGAAGGATGTTGACCAAGACTTAGGACAACGACGAGGAACTCAGAGGACTCGAGAATTGCTCGAGGACAAGGAATGAATACGCAGGATGGCATAGATTCAGTGTAAGGAATAAAAGTACAAGGTGAACGGTATATAAGCATTCCTTCGTGAGAGAATGGAATGTCATAGAACAAGATGGAACAAGGGGATACATCACCGTTGTGAGAGAGACAGCTGTGGAGCTAATCGTCCAATCAAAAGAGGTTTACATAAGTGAGTTGACATAAGTGATGTCAAAGAAAGAAGATGAAACAAGACGATGAAGAAGGATGGAACGAGACGATGAAGAAGGGAGAAAAATTGTAACAGTGTGTTGTCCAATGTGTGGCTGTATGGCACCTAAGGAGCATGTCATGCCAATTTGTCAGTCATGATACCTAATCTCTTGCTTTATCTTGGCAAGGACAAGCCAAGACCATTGAATATGCAGCATATATGCTCATTGCATGCAGTAACTGCATCAAGAAAGTTAGATGAAATTGGCTGTATGAGTACATCAAAGTAGAGCAAGGTGTGATTTTCCAAAGGAGCCACAAATATTAATGAAAGATTTAGATGCCAACGATGATATAGCTGGATGGTAGGGCTACTGTGTATCTGGCAATTTGAAGACTATAGCACTGACCCTTGATTTTCTTGTATTTTCTAACTCAATTTTCTCTGAATAGGGATTGAAGCTTATGCTCAAGCTTGAAGACAGAAGGCTACTGTATTTATATTACATAGGCATCATTTCCAACAAGAAACCCAGGATCCTCCAGCTAGAGACATATTAGACTGAACTTGACAAAACCTATTAGAACCTATGACTAAAGAATGTGTAGGAAAACAAAAGTCATTTCTATTCCAAGGGGCAAGCCAACCAAATAAACTATCTCTGGAAAATTGAATCCAGCCATCATTTATATACATAGTCTTTAAAAGAAACAAATCCTGAACCTTCCATATTTTGATGGAATTGTCAAGTGAGGCAGAAACAATATACTCTCCATTAGGAGAATAGGCAACAGAGCCAACATGATCTGTGTGCCCCTGGAATGGTCCTGCTATAGTCTGTCCAGTAGTTGCATTCCAAACCATGATAGTCTTGTCTCCAGATCCAGAAACAATATGCCTTCCATCTGGAGAGTAGGCAACAGACAAAACACAATCTGTGTGCCCCTGGAGTGTATTTGTCATAATCTGGCCAGTAGTTGCATCCCAAACCCTAATGGTCCCATCTTGGGAGCCAGAAATAATGTGCTTTCCATTAGGAGAGTAGGAAATAGACCAGATATACTCTGTATGCCCCTGGAATGGACCTGCTATAGTCTGGCCAGTAGTTGCATCCCAAACCCTGATGGTCTTGTCCTGAGAGCCAGAAACAATATACCTTCCATCAGAAGAGTAGGCAACACATAGGATGCCATTTCTGTGCCCCTGGAATGGATCTGCCATAGTCTGACCAGTAGTTGCACCCCAAATCATGATTGTCTTGTCATCAGAGCCAGAAGCAATATGCCTTCCATCAGGAGAATAGACAACAGAGTTGACCCAATCTGTGTGCCCATGGAATGGACCTGCAATAATCTGACCAGTAGCTGCATCCCAAACCATGATTGTCTTATCCCCAGAGCCAGAGACAATATGCCTTCCATTAGGAGAGTAGGCAACAGACCAGATAGTATCTGTATGTCCTTGAAATGGACCAGCCATAGTTTGACCAGTAGTTGCATCCCAAACCATGATTGTCTTGTCAATAGAACCAGAAACAATCTGCTTTCCATTAGGAGAGTAAGCAATAGACATGATGCAATCTGTGTGCCCCTGGAATGAGCTTGCTATGGTCTGGCCAATGATTGCATTCCACACCCTGATAGTCCCATCATCAGACCCAGAAACAATATGCCTTCCATCAGGAGAATAGGTAACAGACTGAACTCCATCTGTGTGCCCCTGGAATGGATCTGCCACAGCCTGACCAGTAGTTGCATCCCAAACCCTGATGCTCTTGTCCCTAGAGCCAGAAACAATGTGCTTTCCATCAGGAGAATAGGCAACAGACAAGATCTCATCCATGTGTCCCTGGAATGGAGCTGCCATTATCTGGTCAGTAGTGGCATCCCAAATTCTAATAGTCCTGTCCCAAGAGCCAGAAGCAATATGCCTTCCATCAGGAGCATAGGCAATAGAGCAAACAACATTTGTGTGTTCCTGGAATGGACCTGCAGCAGTTTGGCCAGTAGTTGCATCCCAAACCATGATAGTTGTGTCTGAAGAGCCTGAAACAATGTGCTTTCCATCAGGAGAATAAGCAACAGACCAGACCTTATCTAAGTGACCTTGAAATGGTCCTACCACAGTCTGGCCTGTTGTAGCATCCCAAACCCTGATAGTCTTGTCATCAGAGCCAGAAGCAATGTGCCTTCCATCAGGGGAGTAGACAACAGAAGAAACACCATCTGTGTGCCCTAGAAATGGACCTGCAATAGCCTGTCTGGTAGTTACATCCCAAACCCTAATAGTTTTGTCCCTAGAGCCAGAAACAATGTACCCTCCATCAGGAGAATAGGCAACAGAATTAACTGTATCTCTATGCCCATGGAATGGCCCTGCCACAGGCTGACCAGTAGTTACATCCCAAACCCTGATGGTCTTGTCTGATGAGCCAGAAACAACATGTTTTCCATCAGGAGAATAGGCAGCAATCTTAATACTGTCAGTCTCTTTCCAAATCTCTGCTGGCCACATAGCTGGATGTGAAAAAGTGACTGAGATATGATTTTGCAGATGGTCCATCCAGAGAGCATGGGGTATTGAGCTGGAAGGGGTCTGTGCCATGGCTGATAGATATAGATGTGGGGTGGAGTCTCTAAGCACAGGTGCAAATGTTTGAATAAACCTAAATCCTTCTGATGACAAGGCTGTAATCTCATGGTCCTAAAATGACCTTTGGTCAATATCATTTATTTTCTCATAACAGATGATCTTACCTTGACCCAGGTCTGTAGAATGGTACATGTCTCTAGAGCAGAAAGAATGGGTGCATGTGAAAAGAGAGAGAGGAGGCTAATGGCTTCAAGCCAGAAAGCAAAGAACTTCTTGAAGAAAAGTGTGATCTCATCCAATAATCCTGAGGTACAATGGGCATACTGTAGATGGTGCATCCAATATTGACATGAGTAAGATAGGTGGGGGGGTATGCTATTCTTCACTTGATGGTTCAGATATGGAAGAACCTCAACATTGTGGAGTCGGGAGTCTTTCAGGTTGCATATGTTGAACTTGAGCATATTGCCCATGCATGCAAGCAATGCTTGTCCAAGAAAGAGGGAATCCATAGGTAGCATAGCAACATGGTAACCGTGACTGCGACTCTCATCCAGTAAGAAGTCACGGAATGAAGTATGGAGCGGGCGAATTGGTCTGTTTTCATCAAGTGCCCCATCCAACAATGATCCCAGGGGCTTGACCACCTCCCGGACTTCTAGGCTGTCACCAAAAAGAGCATTGAGCGACGCTAGCGACAACGGCTCATGAAGTGACAGTATGATTGCCATCACTCTATCATACTGCCGCCGAGCACTCTCTGACGTGAAATCTTGTTTGAGAATGGTTTTCAAGACGACCTGATAGATGCCATCAAGCGGATGGACAAATTCATCGTCGCTACCCTTGACGAGTAACTCAAGCCGCTCGCTAGGCTTGAGTGCAGCAGCCCCTTCCCCCTGAATGAAGTCGCATGCGGTCCTCGCCCACTGGAACAAATGATGAGAGTGGTGGACAAGTATCCGACACCACTCCTTGTTCGGCCGAGAGGATTCGAGTTCGGAGATCTCTCCGAGAGAACGATAAACGAATTTCTCGATATCTTCATCAATGGTCTGGTCGGGGATGTCGCCCATTTGTTTATGAACAAGTTGTGGGTTAGACGGAAATGCGGAGACGATGTCTTGTTCTGGCCGAGATGTGATAAAGAACCGGAGACTTGTTGGAAGGGCATTCTGGGCAAGCTGTGTGGAAAAAGCTTGTAAGAGTTGTTGGCGACTGGCTATGTCACCACTTTCGTCAAGGGCGTCGATGACAATGATGAATGGTCCGCCAACAAGATGCTTGCTAGGCTCGACGATAAGATGTCTAAGTTGATTTAACGGGGATGTCGACCGGCGGATATTCTGGTCATCCTTCACAGTTTCCCAAAGAGCAGACTTGTACTGGGCATCACGGTCTGAGAGGTCCCGCGCAACAGTACTAAAAAGATTCCCTGGGTTCCGCCTCACGACATCGCCGCCAGAGAAACAGTATGATGACCCCAGCCTCTCTTGTTCTTCGTATTGTCGAGCGATGGAGTACGCGACTGCAGACTTTCCTGACCCAGCGGCGCCAGTCAGAAGGCACACGCGCGGGGCGTCTTCGGCAGGATCGTCGAGAATGGCACAAATTTCGGATATAAGGGATGTGCGAGTTCCTGGAAGACAACCCCTCTCCGCCACGTATCTAGCATTGAGTGCATATGGCATTTTGTCCAGGTCGCGTTCCGCTGTGTTGCGCCACATGAATGACTGGATATCATCAGAGAGTTTCGGCTTACCAGTATGACCCACAAATGCGATCTTGAGTACTCGCAAGTTATACTCGTAATCGGTAATCTTCACATCAAGATCAAAGATTGTGTACTTTCCCGCGTTGATCCCTAGATGTACAATAGGTATAGTGGTCGGATAAAATCGATGACAACTCACAAGTGTTCTTTTGTTGAGCGTATTCGACAATGAACTGGGTACAAAGCTTGACCTCCTGAAACAGACTCGTGATAATATCCAAATGCGCCATGATCCTCTCCAACGGTTCGGCTTCATAGACGAATGAGAGGACGTCACTCATTGTATCAGCTAAGCGATGAATATCATCATCGCAATCTCTCTGGTTGATTAATATCTAAATTGGCGGGATAAGTGATAATACGACAAGGCGTATAATACAGACCTGAGTCACACCGGATAATGCAAGACTCGTGTCTGGGTGTACCTATGGCAGGTTTAGAGAGCGGAAAATAAAGACAATAATTGACAAATACCACCACAATACCTGTAGCAATCTTATTGAACAGGGCTAGCCTGTCTAATAGAACGCCCCACCTTGCCTGGAGCATCTGCAACTCTGTAGCCATCAATTTCAACTTCTTGCGCTCTCTCTGAAGTAGCGTGTCGGACGGTAGGTCCACCGCAGAAGGGGTCAATCGGATCGCTTCTTCGAGCATCATGATTGATTCATTGAGGTCGACGGGGTCTCCGGATAGGTAATAACGATTCGCTAATGCGAGACCGAGATTGGCCACTCTCTGTGGCCTGTCAAAATAGTCTTGCAGAATATCTTCTACTGCTCGACGCAACGTCGGGATCAACTTGCTAGCATCGGCCACATTGTCGAGGCTCATGGCTGTATAAAGATCGCACGTCTGAGATACTAGATCAACAGCTCTGCGTTCGTGGCTGTTTATGGCGCAAATATTCCGAGCCTCTGTGGCGAGTTCTGTGACTTCGCCTGGATTGAACTCTCTGACTTCCTGTTGCTCGTAGTGATATAGGAGAGCTTGAGCTAGTCGTAGTAACGTCGCAGGGCGATCCGGATGACCAGGCTCTCGTAATTTAAGCGATTCTCGGTAGTACGGAATAGACGTTGAAGGGTTTGTACTTGACCCGTCGACCCGGGAGCAGCTGAAATACGCGAGGGCTAGGTTGGATAATGCAGCGGAACGACATGGATGACCAGGAGGACAATGGCTTATGGCGGAACGAAAATATTCAATAGAGGTTGTAATGTTCTCTTTTCTTGGGTCGCCAGGAAAGCGAAGCAGAGCATTGTGCCCATGATCGGTTAGCCGGGCAAGCTCAGAAGACGTTTCCCAATCAAGCTGATAAGAGAATGTGCTCAGGAAAAAAAGTGGGTTCCGGGAATCGTCTGCTTACGTCATCATCTGCAGTTTGAGGGCTAAGACGCCGTTGTTGTGTCTCAATAAGAACGGGGACCGAAAAGTGAGGAGTTGCAGGTCCTCCTTTCTCCGGAGAAAATGTGACCACTACGCAGATTTCAGTGCTTACTATTACCGTATGCTCGATCGGTACTTACCGGAGCTACCTCTGAGCAAATCCCCAACTTGAATTTCCGTCTTACAAAGACTTTCCCCATCACCTAGCATAGGAAATAACTCAAAGGATCCGCAAACCGAAAGCTGAATCTTGATAGATGGTTTGGATGGCCTGGAGTTTATGAGAGGCATAATACTGAAGAACGAACAGATTGTCTCACAATTGAATGCAAGTATCCCACTCGAGCGTGTCCTCGTTCAGGCGTACTAGCTTGTTCTGAGTCTTCCTTTTCTCCTCTTCGAATTCAACGAGGACATAGAATCCGATAGGCATCCGACCCAAGCCGACAGTAAAATCATCAACTCGGATCCCTATCGAACGTCTCACCTCTCCAGAAGAACAAATGGAGAAGGATACATACGTGTGATAACGAGATAGTTATCGGTATGTGGTTTTGTATTCCAAGATTCCTCCAACTGAGCTTTCTGTTCGATACCAGTTCGAACTAAACCACCGTTGCTGGGAAGACAACCT
Source organism: Tubosaeta aff. alveolata (assembly GCA_038094535.1). Classification (NCBI taxonomy): domain Eukaryota; kingdom Fungi; phylum Basidiomycota; class Agaricomycetes; order Boletales; family Boletaceae; genus Tubosaeta; species Tubosaeta aff. alveolata. Next base: position 3,466 of record JBBPUG010001017.1, on the reverse strand, counting down.
GGTGAACATTTCAACGCCCTTGGCGAGTAATTGCGCACCTCTCACTACGGAGATATACAGATACTAAAATCAGTCAGACTCTCGCAAACAACCACATATTTGGGGTACTTGCAATCTTCCGGCTCGGAGACCAGCGAGTAGTGTGCTAATAAGAGTTCTTCGAGGCGATCTTTTCGCATCAGGTCTTCCAAGGTTATATCCTCCTGGACAATATGTTCAAAAAGACTTAGATTGAAGATATAACAACGAACGGTTTCAATCAATGTCATCCATTCGTTGTCATGTGTGACCGCCACTAAAGCATCCTGATTCTGGAAAAAGAGTAAGGTTCAATTGTACGATGTTTCGGACACTTCAGACCTTGTTCAATAAGTATTCATTGATGAGATCAGAGGGATGGAAAGGAGGCTAAACGTAGCTCAGAAATCAAACTACGCAAATCTTTGGTGAGACGGACCGGTGATAAGTTGGGTACATGGTTGACATCTGCGCCTTTATGGTGGCGATTTGAATCACTGTCCTTGTCGAACAATTGCACCAGAAACTTCGAGAAACGACATCGGCGTTTGCGCGGAGGAACAGCAGGCACTGGGTGGACCTCCGGTTCAGCAGTGAACCATCCGAAGACATCGTCCCGTATTGCAATTTTGAACCCACTGATGAAAACAGTTTGATTTTCGCTGTTATGGCTAGATCCGGGTCCATCGCGATATTCCACAGGAAATGTACACCTCCAGTTTCTCTCGGTGATGATACCCTCACTTTCCTGTGGTACAACCATGATTCGTCGGTGTCCTGTAGTTGAGGTATTATGGAAAGACGCAAGAGACCAAGACCGCGCTTTACGGAACCCGGTAATTAGGTAGAGGGAATTGTTGCTGATGCTGTCGCCGTAGGCTTCCCTAGCATCCTTGTACCAGTCCAGCGCGTGCTCCACAGCCAACTTGCGAAAGTGCTCGTTAGCGGAAAGGCTATGGGATGTGGAACCATCGTGGAGGATCAGAATTGCACCTTTATCGGACGATGCAGTGAATTCATAATATCCAGCCCTTTGGTGTGCGCGTCAGCACCGTTTTTCGACATCACTTGTAACAAAAGGTTACCGTTTTGAAGCAGGGATATGCTGTGTTATGTCAGGGGAAATGATGACACACCCAGGAGGGTCAGCCTTGGATCGAATGGTAACATCGTGTTCTAGACGGACTTCGATTGGGTCGAAGCTGAAAGAAACTCCCCTTTGTTGGTGGAGGGCATGGTGACGATCATGAGTTACGTTGAGGAGAACATTGAATTTGCCCTCATGGTCTACAAACCCAACATCTCCAATTTGTAGTCCGTCTTGCAGATAGATAGACGGAAGATTACTTGACGGCTCTGGACACCACAGTGGGTATCCGCGATGACCTGGAAGACATTTTGCGTACACATTTTGTGGAGACGTGTCCATCCTGTCGAAAGTGAAGGGCAAAGGGCTAGAGTGGAAAAGCGCCCATTCTGCCTCGTGTTTACGGAGCTTGCCGAGGGGTGCTAGCCAACGGGTCCTACAGTGGAAGCGTGAGCAGCCTTTCCTTCCACGCGCGTGGACATCGTCACGGTATGTGTATTCCGCTCGGTGTTTCTCAACCCAGCGCAGATGGATGGAAGCTTGCTGAAGCCAGGGGTTATTGCTTGACCGATCGCGATGACACACTGCTTTTTGACCTGGTATGCTTCCCTTCTTGCAAGGGTATGAGCACTCTTGGTGACAGTGTGCGACGAAAAAAAAGTGAAAAAACCGCCATTTTTATGCGGAGGGTCGGCATGGAGAAGCAAGAGAGAGCAATCCGCAGTGGGGTATCACCAAACGCGTGCATAGCGACGAGTCGGACACAGCGTCCGGAGAGCGTCTACGATAGGGGACACCACTCTGTTGAGATCCGTCGTCCATCCATCCATTTCTGTGTCGCATACGCTCTCGACGTACCAACTTCGAGGACCATTCTCGAGCATGCTCCTTTGTAACTGGTTGCACAACTTATGAACGGGATCCCCGCAAGGGCATAACAACCACACTGCTTGCTCACGCTGGAGCGAGGGATGGAGGAAGCGGGCGTGAGCACGCCGTTCATGGATCTCGGAAACCACCTTTTTCAGTTGAATGTCCAAGCTATAATTGTGATCATGCTGGTCGGCACCAGCAAAACATAGGACATAGCGAATGAGCGAGGTCAAATGGACGAACTCATCTGCCACGCCCGATGCAATAACTCGGTCGAGGGAAGAACGGAGGCGAGTGAGCTAGCTCCGGAAAACCCCTCGGCGTTGTTCAGGGAGCTCGACCGTCTTAGTGGGGGGATTGATCGCGGAAAGGAACTGGAGAAGAGTAGGGCAGAGCAGCTATAGTCTAGCAAGTAGCTGAAGAGCTGTTTGATATGCGAGAAGCATTTTCTTCGGCTGAACTGACCCATGCTTTTGCGACGTAAGAATCATTGGCGGTAACCATCTCATGCTCATGCTGAAGTTCAGCATGAAGATCAAACAGCGCATGTTTGTCCTCTGGCCGACTTAACTGTGCGAACCGAGTAGAACAAGACAAACGAGACTTCACGAAGACGACTACACAGAGAGATATCCTAGTAGTCAAAGCAGGAGTGCAACTTAGCCCAGAACATTGAACCACTGACCTCGTACAGATCATCTGTCTCTGTGTCTAGACAAAGTAAAAGATTGTTTAGAAATGATGAACGATTAGAGTGCCCTTGTGGGCACAGCGAGAGCGCTTCCTGGCTAAGAACGGTGGTCTCATTCAGGTCATCTGCCTCCCCTGAGCCGCTGGTATCTGGAAGAGAGATGACTTGCAAGATTGCCAAGAATCAAAATTCCGCACCTCATCAATTTATTCCCACGATACTTCGCAGTTGTCAGCCCTCTAACTCTCTCCACGACACAATATACTATACAGTCATGTCATGGTTGGTCCTTGGTCACCTATAGCCTGCTCACCAGCAGGAGTACGTAAATCCATTTTACCTCGGCCAAGGGGGTGTAGAGGGTCTGGGTGGCCTAATCCACCTAAAATCATAGGCCAAGTTACCCGGTCGGGAGAAGGTCGGGTTGGTTTGTTAGGAATGATGACCATTCCCAGATGGGTCTTTGGTCCGTCATCGGGCCAGGGACAGGCACGAGCTCAGGCGTGGGAGCAGGCAGGTGCCAGTTACTTGAGAGAGTGGACGAACGGAAGCCTATGACCCCTCCACAGCATAGTATTCAAACGGCGTTGTGCAGCGGAGTAATGTCGGCACGGGGAAAGGCCCAAGCAATGAGTGCGCTTACGAGGTTCTACTGTGTGGGACATTTAACCAGTAGCGGGCAGGGAGACTAGGTCCATTCCAGACGGGGGCATAAGCCTATGTGGCGAATATGAATATAGCCGTAGGGCAGGACTCGGTGTGAGGTTTTCCCAACACCCTTCTATTGGTCCTCGAGC
>JBBPUG010001016.1:0-12853 GCA_038094535.1 Tubosaeta aff. alveolata | reverse complement strand
GCGCATCTCTCCGCACAGCGTCCTCGACCCATTCACCAAGCTTAGTGGAGAGTACTGCCGTACAGGTAGACGAGCTTCCCACCCTCTCCCGAACGATCTCCCTGTCCAACCCCTCCGTCAACTCCACCATGCCTTCCATGTCCAAAATCAGAACTAAGCTCGCTGCATCGTCCAAGGCCCCCGTCAACCTCGCCCGGAAGCTACTCTTTAGAAACAAGGCGGATGTCGCAGGGCCTGCAGGGACGGAGCCTGCGAGCGACTTCCTGGACAACGACCTGCTGTCGATTGAATCCGGAAATTGCCTCTTTCCATGGCAGACCAAGGACATCATGCGAGCGTCCTCGCCCCGGGCCGGGGCAGAGACGCATGTGTCAGGTGTAGCTGCCGCCTGGTGTCCCGACGATGGTGGTTTAGACGGGCTCACTGATGCGAGGGGAAAGGGCCGCTCTTTTTCATCACCGTTCCCAAAATCCGCCTTCGATGTCATGCCTCAAGTGGACTTTGAAGACTATCCTATACCTCTGGCGTCCCAAGCACGTGATTTGTTCGATGAGATGCTGCCAAGGGAACTCCGGTGTCGTGTGTTAAGTTCCCTGGTCTCGCTTCATGAAGCAGACCACGAGCGACTGGTGGACAGTGGGAAATGGTCGGCTCTGGCAGCCTCTTCGTCAAAGAATCGCTGGGTGGGACGAAATCGTGGGGTACGAGAGATAATCGATTCTTGCTCTATTGATCAGTGAATCAACCACGAGGTCAGGTATCGAAACTATGGCGCACCTTGGTCTTCGATGGCGAGCTTTGGAAAGACGTTGATCTGCGCACGTTCCCTGCCACATCCACCAGCTTCCTCGTTTCTCTCGTACAACATTCTGGTCCCTTCATAAAGAACCTGGATTTGTCAGGACACGCGAACCTTTCACCGACTGCGCTGATCGATTTGGCTGGTGGCTTTTGCGTGCGCTCTGCGCCTATTATGAACTTCACATACACGCAGCTGACCACAATCACCCAGGCTGGAAGGCTGTAATTCTCTCACGACACAGTCGCTCCATAGTCTTCTCATCAGATCACCATGTCTGCGTAGCTTGAATGTGAAAGGGTTGGGGGCCGTTACAAACGCCACTTTTGATGTGCTTGCGCTATGTTCGCACCTCACGTCATTGAACATGAGTCGATGCGCAAACGTTGATGGAGACGGCCTTTGTGCGTATGCAGCAGCGGTGATGGCACGAGGCGCACGCCTTGGGTTGGAGGAACTCAGGCTATGTGGGCTTTCCAAGGTCAGTGACGACACGTTGGCAACACTGGGAAAAGCTGCACCGCACCTCGAGGTCCTTGATCTAAGCTACTGTCGCCGCTTGCATAACTCCGCTTTGGAGGCATTTGTGTCGGCAGAGGATGAAGGGGATTGTGAAGAGACTATTTTGCTGTCAGCTCGGGAAGCTGGGAGGGACCCAAGGGACTGTCAACGATATAGAAGACGCGTCACGGCCCTTGGACACCTCTCACTCTCCAATTGCACTCTGCTCACGGACACTGCCCGCTCGAACCTCGCGTATTCGATTCCACGTCTCGAATTCCTCGAACTTGCAGGAATCGGGCGGCTTCTCAAGGACGATGGCCTTGTGCACCTTCTCGGGACCACACCGTTCATCCCGGAAACTCGACCTGGAAGACGCTCGCGACATCTCGGACCAAATCCTCGAGGTGCTCACCCCAGAGCCCGCCGCGGAGAGTCCGACATTGTCCAAGAAGACGATTCCTGCAGCTTGGGAATAGACTATGTCGCAGCCGCACACGCAGTCTGGCTCCGTGGCCGCACGGTCATCTTCCTCTCCACAAAGTGGACACCCGACGTCCTTCGAGTTGTCCTGGAACGCTCGAACGTGTATCTCGTTTTGTTTGGTTCTTCAGAGCCACCGGCTATATCTGGGATTAGCGCCGTGTGCACTTTCAGCCTCGCAGGATCCGAGCAACCTCCCAAAGATGCGCGTCCCCCTTCACTCACGGAAGCCGTCGAAGTAGTCCCTCTCATTTGTTCTGTTACCCCACGAGCGGAAGTACTGGGGTGCCCAAAAGTATCGTATACCCTATGCGCAGGTGTTTGGAAGTACTTACGGAGGAGCCGTCCACTCTTCTCCACCCTATGGATGGACAATGGCTTCGTGGTGGGACGGTCAGTGTTTTTCTGACATCGACCAGAGCGCGTCATTGACGTGCGTACAAAAAAAGACATTCCTACGCCCGCTTTTCGAAATTCGCCGTTTCATGTTCAATCAAACGACGCTGTACCTCGATCCATCTACTTCTGTGACAGACCAATGCGCTGCCTTGTGCGAAGAGCTTGAAACGGTACACAATTCCCAATTGCTTCGTGTCAATTTCACGCCCAGTGTCTTCCGTGCCTTTGCGGACTTTGCTCAGATGCGTGCAGGTGGATCTCAGCTTCCAGCTGGCTTCAATCGTATCTACTGGATGGTCTTTGGTGGTGAATCTCTTAGCATTCGTGATCTCGAGTTGGCGCGTGTCATCTTCCCGAGTGCGACATTGGCTTGCAACTATGCTGTAAGTTTTTTGTTGGACTCCTGTACAACCTTCTCACGACTCTGCTAGTGCTCAGAGGTCGGTTTCGCTGGTATTTCGCAAATGATCATTCTGCCATCCACTCTTATGCCGTCAGTGATCTCGTTTGGCCACGCAAGGGTGTAAGGACCTTGTCCTCCTTGACGACTCACTTTCTGTCATCCCTAAGACGGAAGATCGACGGAGCGACCGGGATTGTTGCATTCATTACAAGAAATAGCGCATCCCATTACTTGGTCAACGAAGAAGCATCCCGCCACATGTTCCGCCCATGGCACGGAGACGACCTACTCTTGTATACGGACGACATCGGTTGCATGCAGGCCAACGGCACTATTGCCATCCGGGGTCGCAGTTCGCGCAACGTCAAGATCAACGGCCTATTCATTGATCTAGATTACGTCGAGCGTGCATTAGCCCCCGCCTTTGCCGACAAATCCTTTCACGTCTCCAGTTTCAAGCTCGTCAAGTCAAACGCGACCGGCGGCATCGTTTTGTTTGCCAGTACCGAGACGACCGACGCGCTCTTCATACTCAAACACGCGCGGGATTCCCTGCGTGTGTCCCACAACGACGGTCTCGCGATGGCCATCAGCTCTGTGCGTTGTTTCACAGAGATGCCCTTCAATGCGTCCTACAAGGTCGACCTTGCCGCGCTTCAGAAGATGGCGGATGCCGGGGAGACGCTGGTGCCTGGCCTGTCTGCCGAGCTTCCCGCTGTCGTCTCTCCCGCCTCCGAGGTGGACGCGCTCGCGGAGACGATTTCACGACGCTGTCCAAGTCTTCCAAGGCCGTCCCGACGGACGTGTCCCTCTTGTATTCGGGTCTCAACTCCATCACCGGCGTGCGCCTGTACATGTGGTTGCAGTCCGAATACGCGTACGCGGAAGAGATGTCGCATCTCTTCGACGAGGGGGTCACCGCGTACGTCAGCGAAATCTTGGGAGCGGAAGAACCGGATGTGGACACTTGCCGAACAGATCGCGGTCGAAATCAAGACGTTGGTCAAGTCTCTCGAGGCTGTTCCCACAGACATACCACTCTTATATTCGGGACTCAACTCCATCACCGTCGTGCGCTTGTACATGTGGTTGCAGTCTGAGTACGCGTACGAAGAAGAGATGGCGCATCTGTTTGAAGAGTATGTGACAGCGCGGGTGCTTGCGATGGAAGTTCTGGGTCGCGACGAATATGCCCCGCAAGAGGACGGGAATTCGGAGTCTAGCTCTGAGACGGCTGTCGACGATTCCGCGTCTGACGTGTACGTTCTCGAGAAGGACGCGGATCTTGAGAGTGACGACACTCTCTGACGGGGCAGAACGCCGCTCCAGCGAACCGGTGAACGACTCTATGCTTGTTCCGGACATTTACATCGTCTCGCCTTCAGACGACGATGCCACCCTCGAGGACGCTCTCTCACAGACGCTCATCATCACAGAGAGTGACCCAGATCGTCGCATTGCAGAGGGGGACTCCGAGGGTGCATCAGAAGACGACGACGACGAAGGACAAGTCTATCGTATTATCCCAGATCCGAGCCCAGGTCGCCCTCCTCTTTGCGGTCCGCCTTCTGGCCGGACGTGCCCGAATCTCCTTCCCCGTTTGGGTTCATGTTTTCGTCGTGGATCACGCCCGTGCGGGACCGAGCGATGAGACGGCCGTTGTTGGATTCGGTCCTTGCGATGACTTTTCCTGTGTCGCCTTGAGAGGTCGTGGTATACGACAGCCTGGGAATTGTTTGCTTGAATCTATTTTTTTCTAATTCACGTTTTCATCACGACATGTTGGGTACGTGGGGGTCTCAAGTCACGAGTAACCAAGTAACGTATGATGAGCGTATGCAAATCATATGTGTAATGTGAAACGATCTTGTGTGACGAAAAGCTTTGCAAGCCGCGCTGGCAAGATTCGGCGGGATAAGGGTAAAAAACTTGCCTGGAAATTGTATCCGCCCGCATCATATTTCCGATGCAACTGATTGTCGGGTAAACGAAGACCCTCGTACTCTGTAGGGATCACAATCAAAACTAATGAACGTTCATATACATACACGACTACGAACAGGACAGGATAGAAAACGCCCAGTGTCAATGTCGTACTGCCATTCCCTAAGTGAGTCGAACCGTGACTTGATAGTGACGAAGTGCTTGGCTGAGGTACCCGTACATTTTCTCCAGCTTTTGGACACGCTGGACAAATAACTATGTTGACAGAGAACGTCAGATCCACTTTATTTTCTTATGTATCAACGATCACCTTTGACGTCGGATCTTCCGCGCGATGAAGGGTATTCTTCAACTTTCGTATGTCTGCTGTGATCTGTTGGATGCATTATCAGCAGGAATATACGTTACTCGAATCCGTAGGGTAACTCACCGCAGCCCACACACTTGCGAATATCCCTAGTTTCGTCGTCACTTCTTGGACTTGTGGCCTTGTTGCATTCAGGGTATCTTCAAGTTTCACCATTTGACCAAGGCCGGCATCCTCCATGTCGTACTCAGACTTGATTGCATTGTATTCCATGACCGCCACTTGACGAACCGGCTGGGTGAACGGTCTCGATACATCTTACACCGAATTAACCTACCATCTCTCTGCCTACATAATTCGAGGAGTCGAAGTCCAGATTTTTTGACATTTATACAATCAATGCCCAGGGTCTGCAAACGGAGAGGGGATAAATTGGCCTCCGTTCCGAGTGTATCACCCTACTCACGGCAACATCCGCGATCCTTGCCCACAATGTAGGGAGCACGAACGCCAGCAAGACTGAGACGCCGGTGACGGCGACATCTGACGCAAATTTCCACCCCAATTCTTTCACCTGGCCATTGCGTCAAAAACACTGCAATGTATGAAAGATAGGTCACACCTCTTGGCTGAGGCTGATAAAAGACAAAAACAGATGAGATTTTGGAAAGACGCAAGGATATAACCTACGCTTCCATAGCAGTTTTCGCATTTGTCAACCCTTCCCTCAAGCTAGCAACCTTCTCGGATTGTTCTCCTATCTTGAAACCTTCAATGATTGCAGAGAAGGTTGCGATATAACTATCTAGACTTCTACCAAAGTCAAGAACTACAATGATAAATCAGAAGGTCCTCCACAAGAACCAGAAAGGCCGTACATTCTTGGCACAGATCTTGCGATGGTTGCGATGTGTCTTGGAGAACCTGAAGCAAGGTAGTAAGGACAGGACAATGAACCGAGCTTACTGTAAACAGCTTTACCTGTATTTGCTCTCGAATGATGTCCTGTTTCTCTGAGTGGTTGATATCCGGATCTCTCAACGAAGTCAAGACAAGCTCGCGGAAGTCTAGGAATATCACGGCATGAGCAAAAAACCATTACGAAATGAGGACCGTACCGTCGACGACGCTTTGCGCCTCTCCAGCGAAGTCCCTGGAGCGCCAGAGGAGGCTCTGATACGTCTATGTTTTTGATGAGCCCTTCCTTCCTTCTGAATCATTGAGGGATAAACTCACAAGATGATGTTCACTCCACTGTACCTCTAGCGCATAGCAAGTGTCGTAAACGTCGACTCGTTTACTCTGGACCTCTACTGCGTCAGATAATCTTTTCCCGATATCATAGAATGCGCTGTCTATGGCGAGAGTTGCATTACAGAGCTTCTCGATCTCCAGAGAAAGCGCTTCTTCTGTTGGAAGGGCGGAAGAAGCGTCGGTCACTGTGTCCCGTAGAAAGTGAGTGTTATCCATCTGGGCTGTGGTCTGTCTAGATGTTTTCCAAGGCTCAGTGGGAGCATCCAAGTGACAAGCTTTCTCCCGTCGATATATGATGACAGATGCAGTGGCCATAGAGACAACAAGACGATGCTACAAGCCAAGGTGTTGGCGGTGGGCATTCAAATACTCATGGACGCATGTTTGAGGTCCAGACACAGCAGCGAGGCTGGTCACGGTGGCGTAGAAGGCAAGTTCGAGGGTTGTGAACATGAACGAGGTTGGCAGTGGTGGCTGAACATCATGTCAATTGAAGTTGAAGGCGCCGCTTCAAATGACAGCATTCAACGTTCTCGAATTGGGCCACTTCAGGTATTGGACTACTCGCCAGGTGAATTTACTACAGCTTCAAAGCTATACGAATGGCATCCCGTGGATCGAGCTGAACCACAGAATGTTGAACGTATGGCTTTGGAGCTACTATATCTGGAGGACTCACATTTACTGAACTTCTCTGACGGACATTACATTGACGCCCTTGCCAGAATGCTGTTTTCCAGGTGTTGCAACAGCCTCATGCCTGGAGCTCACTTGACTTGAACGTCACATTAGATAGGTGCCGGAACATTTTGGAATGCACCTTGATTTGGTGCAAACCACCGAGTGTTCCAAGCATGCCCATCAACAGGAGGGTGCTGCGCGGCGGCTGGCACTTTTGTGTAGTCCCCATTTCCTCGGTGGCATAAATCATCACCTCGCCGTGTTTCGGTCCTTCGTTCAACTCGACCTTGTCCTCATGGAAGTTGACGATAGCCCACCTCCATATTCCACTGTTGTCTCATCCCCAGAGTATGTGTTCATTCTGATGTCGGTCGATGCCATGACCAGGACCTCGATAGGACTTTCGAATTTCTCAACGTAGGGTTACCATTCGGTCACTCTGACCGACTTAACACGGAGATTCGGGCGCTGATTTCAGAGGGAAATACCCTCGGGTCTCGGTTTAAAGACTTTCACGAAATCGCATCTGCGAATTTCAATTTCGAATACCAAGTACTAGCGTTCTGTCTCTCTCAGGTGCGTCCCTCTCAATTGCGCATTCCCATCGGGAAGCGAACTGTGTATAGAAGTTCGAGACATTGATCTGGGAGTCGAGGAACATTGCAGGTGTGGCACTTGTAGCAGTGAAAGGCCAGTTTCCCTGTTTTAGGTGGCGTAATCAGGAAATGACTGCCGTAGATTTTAACGAAATCATTCTCGAGTTCCTGTCCGACCCGAGTGCTACTGTTCAAGACAGGATCAAGGAATTGACCAACGCTTCAAATGTTTGTCTTGGCTTCACAATCATATTACTCCGGAGTGTTGACCCCCTTCAAGTTACTCAAGCGAGAAAGAGATTCAGCAGCTAGTCACAAGTTATCCTTCGACGCGCTCATTGAAGACTTGGAAGGTTACAGTCACACGATTCGCTCGGAATCTGGGGTTTTGACCCCCACGCGACGGAGACAGTGCCTCTTAGACACAAGAAGAATTAGGGGCGCGCGGCCATCTCGGTACGAGAAGATCTTGCTTCTGATACGGTTGCATTACCGTATAACACGGATCGTTTCAGAACACCCAAATCTGTGAGTCTCGGTCCATGTCGCAAGACCGCCCATGAGACCAAAATAAATCCGCAGCCTTCCATTATACCGCGCCCAGAACAACTGAGTGGTCTCTCCATGATCGGCGTGATCTCGCGGACTTGCATGTAAGCGCGCTGACACGCTGTCCGTGCCCAGTCCCAACGTATGTCCTTCTCCCAGGGATTACGCATTGCACTTTGAACGCGTCGCGGAGCAAGCCGTGTTTCCAGCGTGTGTCAACTCTCCACCCCTCAGCCTTGCAACGGACCACGGGTCAGCGGCCGCAGAGCGCAAGCATCTTTGCCCCCCAAGCCCTAGGCAGGTTGCTATCCCGGTGCTCGTGGACGCCCTCTTGTGCGATGTACGCACGTTCGCGAACCGTGTCAACGTATTCAACGTCGTCCTTGTAGATGTATGTCCTAGTCCCTGTTCGCGTTTCGCGTTGATCACTTGATGTACTCATGCGTTGTGCAGCTGGCGAGAGCGCAAGATATATTTGTCGTGTACTTGAAAGACGGGCAGTCTGTTGCCCATCAGGTGAGTCTCTTGATGCTATTTTGAGGTATTCCGACGAAAAGTGCTCATTTTCCCTCTTTTCTGTCGGCGGTCTTTTGTTCTGGGCAAAGGGGTATCGATCTGAGATCATTCGGTTACGTAGGCATCTCCCGGCTGTGTGCAGTGCGCTGGATGCATACAGCAAAGCAAAGCTCACGTGAGTGTCTCATGGAGTTGCACGTAGGTCTCCTCGGAAAGGTGTTCCTACCCAATGGAGTCTCGTATTTCCCTTTGATGACGCGGAAGCTTTTGGATCCGATGTGGTGTTGGGAGGCCGAGAAGTTTAGCTGAACGACCACATGGAATAACAAGCTTCACATAATATACATTTTTACTTAAATTCAGTATCGGAAAGCTACTTCTTGTGAGGTGGATGTCCCCAATCGAAAACAAGGTATTAGATTCAAATCCTCAGTACTACCCGCCCAGAAATCTCTCCCCTCTTCATCTCTTCGAATATTCTGAGAAACAGGTCTAGCATCCTCAAGAAACAAGTGATTTTGCACGCACGTCTCGAGTTCGTCAAGTCGTCGGAGGGTATAGCGACACTGCACCTTGCCTAATGCAGCAAGGTTCAAAGCCTCGATTGCGTCTTGTCGGGACCTATGCGTGACAAGTCTCAATCATCCGAACCGTCCGCAGGGAGAGTACTTGCCCAGTCACGGACCCGATCACTTTGAGTTCCTGGTACAACCAAGCAATGATGCGTGAGGTCAAAGAAAGGACATAGACACACCTTGCCGACCAAGACCTCGAACGGAACTTGTAATTGTTGCGAGGGCGGTAACCCAAGGCACATGATCGTCCCCGTTTTACGGACGTAGTAGCATGCCTGCATGTACGGCGCAGCCTAGACAATGCACATGGACGCACATGAGGAAACAAAGGCGATATACAATAAAATCTCGTCGAATGTGCACACAGCGGACATGCTCACCACTCCAGCCGAGACAAGCGCTGCGTGAGGTCCAACGCCGTCCGTTGCTGCGACGACATCTCTTACGAGTGCCTCTCCACTCTCCTTGAAGTCGACCCACTTTTCGGCCCCAAGGGAGAGACAAAGCTTGCGCTTTTCCTCTCCGCTATCTAGACGTTTTGCGCACGAGGTTATAGAACTCGGTGCGTGTAGCACGAGGGCATACCTATGGCAACAACGCGGTAACCCATTGCGATGGCGTACTGGATTGCTGCACAAGTAGACGCCGGCTAGCGTGAGCCAAGTACAAGGAAGCGTAGGGAAGAGGTTGTTCACCAAGGTGTCCTAGACCGCCACCTGCCCCAGAGATCGCGATCCAACTGCCACTGGCGGCATCGATACGTTTGAGGCCCTTGTAAACTGTCACGCCCTATAACGTGTTAGTTGTCCCTTTGGCAGATGTGAAATACGTTCTTACAGCACAAAGAATAGACGTTGCAGCCGCGGCATCTAGATTCCCAGGGATAGGTGTGACGTAGTTTGTCCATCCAATCTTGAACAAACGAACGTTGATCACAACAAATACATCCAGGGCGACTGACTTACTGTATATTGCGCAAAGGTACCGTCCGTAGTGTAGCCGTGGACGAGCTGAGCAGAGCACACTAGCAAAGAGGACATGCGTCACCAATCAGAATCGATCACAGAACCGTGATGAACGTTCAAACTCACTCGATTCGTTTCCCGAGCGACAATGATCACAATTGAGACACGTCTGGGCAATCCACTTCAGGCCCACCCTATCCCCCGCGCTAACCGCACTCGCCACAGTCCCAGCACCGACAGCGATAACGGTGCCTACGCCTTCGTGACCCCCAACGCGTGGCAATGTGGGCTTGCGCGCCCAATCTCCATTGCGGGCGTGCAAGTCACTCTGGCATACACCGGCATATTCGATCTTGACAAGGCATTCATTAGGCTGGAGTTGGCTAGGATCCGGAACGGGGTGTGCAGTCAGGATAGACAAGGGTTCGCCAAAGGTACGTATCTGAGCTACGCGCTGGGTGCTGGGGAGTGCTGTCATCATGAACGTCAGTCTGTTGAGTTGGTAGTCTTTTCGGCAGCAGTACATACCAAGGTATATATATCGCCCTGAAGTTTCCGGCTGTTTACGGCAGCTGCGAGAACAAAGATAACAAGCTTTGGGGTCAATGCGGGATCGATCCACCCGATCACATCACGTACCCTTTTTCACTAACATCCTTTTCAAGGTTCGAGCTGTTTGTAGGTGTCATAGTCGAGGAAAGTACTGTAATCAAGCTCAGTTTCATTAAGGCCATTTTTCAATACAGAAACTCACTTTTTCTCCGTTTTGGCTGTCCTGAACTATCACCGCCAATTGTTGAAGTTGCCGTCGCCCCAATGCTTAACCTAGCAGGGGCCGTTAACACGTCCGCCTTCCGCTTTTCCTTGTCGGTCTTGCTAGTCTGATAACACATCGTCAGGGCCAAACCCGCTACCAATAACCACGAATGCATTAACACCTTCACAACTTCCATCCCCGTTCCCGCCGTCGCACTCTCCTTTGCTTTCTGGATTCGACGGCTAACACGGATTGGTGGGGTCACATCTTGTGAGGACAACGAGCTCGTGTCGTGATTCGATGTTGCCTATGCGATGAAGGTCCGAGGTGAGAACACGTAGCATGAAATCATTCACTCACATCGTCACTTCCGTTTTCACCCAAGGCTTGTATCAATAACTCCCGCATCTTTGGGAGCATCTCCGCCGCGTCGGCAAGACGCAGCTCCTTTTTTACCTCTTCTACGATTGATGCGTGTGCCGTTTCAGAAGCGACGAGTTGAATACCTTGCACTTTGCATGGGGCAACATATAGTTTCCCGCCCAATATTCCATGCACAACGCCAAAGGGTGCTGTAGGAATCCACTTTTGCCAGGTACCATCACTCCTGAAAATCCAAATGTTTTTCGTGGTTACATGAAGGTCGCCACAAGCAGCGTTTTTGGTGACCGGTGGCGTATCATCTTCTACGACGACTCCGTACAGACACCTGGAGGGAGTGGATTTCTGGACTTTGGGCCAAAAACTCCGTACTGTGCGAGGGGAACGCTGTTCGATAACGTGCAAGCTTGGAACCATGGTGGTGGCTAGTGATCGAAAGGCCCTACTGTGGCGCGCTTAAAAAATGGTCATAATTTCGCTTAGGTTGAACAATGGTGGTTGGACGCAGCGGCATGCCGAAGGCTTGAGGCAGAAATCCATTGACAAACACAATTTCTTACAGGATCTCCCATTTGAAGCACGATAATACGGTTGCCTTGTAAAACCACGCGACGCTGCTTAGATCTTGAAAATCACCCTCCCTGTGATCTCGCCCTTCTTCATTTCGTTGAACACACTAGAGCACCGTGGATTGAACGAGTAAACGGACAACCTGCGGAGAAAAATGCCATACATACGTCTCAACTTCTTCCAATTGTCGGACGGTATAGTGGCATTTGACCTTTCCACTTGCAGCAAGGGCCAATGCTTCGATCACATCTTGTCGGGACCTACACGCGATACCCTATCAATGATCCTGACTCACGAGTAATTCATTCGAAACGACGGTACTTGCCCGAGGTAAGATCCCATTATTTTCAGTTCCTAGTGCCATTCAGCGTCTGCTCCGGTGCAACGGAACACAAGGAGTAGGGAAACACGACCACACCTTGCCAACCAAAAGCTCGAATGGGACTTGAAATAATGTCGACGACGGCACCCCGAGGCAGCCAATCGATCCCGCCTTGCGAACGTAGAAACATGCTTGGGTGTAGGGCACACCCTGGAGAACAGAACGGACGACGTAGTGACGCAATGATGTGAGTGGGCACATGTACATGGATAAGCACTGACCGAGCCGGCGGTGATAAGAGCGGCATGGGGTCCACCCTCAGTCGCTGCAATGACGTCCGCTGGAAGTGTATCGCCGCTCTCCCTGAAGTCGACCCATTTTTCCGCACCAAGGGCGAGGCAAAGATCCCTCTTTTCTTCGCCACTATCTACAACAAGTTGGAATGTTTACACTCGAAGAGGTAAAACGTGACATGCCTATGGCGAGTACGCGGTAACCCATTGCGATAGCATACTGGATCGCTAGAGAAGTAGTGTTTGGTATGAATAAGACGAGTCGGGTTTTCATTCACCGAGATGCCCTAGACCGCCACCTGCTTCTGGAATTGCAATCCAGCTGTTCGGAGGTGCGTTGATGCGTTTAAGGGCCTTGTAAACTGACACGCCCTGCCGGTGATCCGTCATGAAATGCCCAAGAAGAGCGTGACGTGCTCACAGCACACAAAACGCGACGGCGCGCCTGCCACCCCCACCGCGACTACGACGAGGACGAGGGGGCGCGGGCAACGCAACGGCGTGCCTGCCACCACCACCGCGACCACGACGACGAGAACGAGGGGGCGTAGGCAACGC